>JAADYB010000003.1:0-112470 GCA_023338075.1 Phytopythium litorale
GAGGTGGCTCGGGAACCTCTTGGCATTTTTGATAGAGCTTAAGTATCAAAAAGGGAACCTCCCTGGCAGTGGCGCTCGGCGTGCCAAGTTGACTGGGCTTCACTATATGGGAGGTTCCCGTTTAGGGACCCTAAACCCTATTCCTCCCAACCCGTTCTGAAGAAGCCGCCAAGCATCGGTTCCAAGGTCGACCGCGCGGGTCCAAAGGCCTGCGCTGACTGGACGCCTGAGCGCACGCGCGAGGAGTACCTCCAGCAGCTCGGCTACACGCCGCTCATCTTCAAGGTCCGCCCTGACGCCTGCCTGCTTGGTCTCGCCTAGAGATCTCGCCTTGAGGCTTACCCGTTGTCGATGCCGCGCAGAAAGTCCGCCATATCGGCAACCTGATCGTCTTCATGTCCCCCATGCGCCAACGCCCGCGGGTACGCCCCCTCTTCCCAACTGACACGTCGCTCGATGACCTCTACTAACGGCGCGCGTGCTGTGCAGGGGCCGGGTGAGGAACACTTGGGCGACGCGTTCGCGTTCCACAAGTCCATCATCCCGTCCAAGGGATCCATCCGCGGCTCCGTGTTCAACCTCGCCGGCGCGACGCTCGGTGCCGGCGCGCTATCGCTCCCGTACGCCGTGGCGGTGTCCGGGCTCGGCTTTGCGTTCGGCCAGCTGCTGCTGGCGGCGGTCCTGACCATCTAGGTCCTGACCATCTACACGATTCGGTTGCTGATCCGCGCGGGCGACATCATCAAGTGCAGTGGTGAGTCTGAATTGTCATTGCCGTCGACATATGCACTCACATCTCGTTGTCTCTGAATCGTAGCCTGCAGTTGTATGAAGACCTCGCCATGCACTGCTTCGGGAAGAAGGTGAGCGGAGCTCGTCGCCACCGCCTCGCTGACTGCCGTGAACAGCGACCGCTAGCTTCTATGTTTGCATCAGGTGGCCAACTTCGTCGATTTGAACATCCTGGTCTTTGCTTCGGCACATGCGGCAGTTGGCATGATCGCCGAGTTTGGCGGATGGGAAGAAGTTGTCGTGAACTCCACCTCTGCTGAATGCAAAAATAGCAATTCGCTGGTCTTCCCATTCATGCCTGAACAAACAGTGCTTGCTCCAACAAACTATCACAGCAAAAAGAGGCACACAGTCGACGCGATGGCGAAAGACATGGCGAAGCATAGTTCCACGCGAGTTAGGGGCCTGGACCCAAGATGAAGCCGGACGAGTCGACGAACTTGCCTCTCGAGCAGTCGCCGACATGGGTCACGGTGGCTGGCACGGCGATTGGTTTGCCCTGCACCTTGCAAACGCTCGCACCCACATCCTTCTTGTTGCCTGTTAGCTCCCAGCCGTTCTTTTCGGCACAGATGTTGTCGCGCTTGAAGTTCAGAAAGTATAGCACGCACTTGCTGAAGTTGAACTCCGTGGCTTGACATTCCCTCGTCCCGTCCTTCTCACAAGCTGTGTTGTCAAATTTAAAAAAAACGGTGCCCTTGAACGGGAGTTCCTCGATCATGAAGAGTTGCGTGGATGTTGGAATCTCTCCAAACAGGTCGCACGGGCGCCTTGCCCTTCGCTGGCTTGTTTGGCATGACCCCTGTTGGAGAGCATTTCTGCGATATTGGCAAGCAGCGGACGATCATTCCGTGCCGTCATTAATCTCGGCCACTTCTTGCACTTGCCTGCTCATCTCATCCGTTTTTCTGAGGTTCTCCAGGTTCTTGGCGTGGCTGCACCAACTGAAAACACATAGGACCGTTGGCTTCAATTCCGAGCCCCTCACTGAATTGCGAGCAAGTCAATGGATGGCTGCGTCAACTGCTGACGGGTTCAAGTTTTAGGGAAAGGACGAAGACGACGCTCGCCAACAGTCAACACGGTTGGGTTTGGGATCAAACCGATGGGTTGGTTCACTACTGCACCTTTTGGCGTTGAGTTCCTCCGCACGCGATCGACCACTGGACGATTTTTCAACTGGCGATAACCGCGTCCGTCCACAAGAAGGTTGAGCAAAGGTGCTGGAGTCATTCGTTTCCTCACTTTTTTTTTTTCACCAGAGACGCACAAGCGAAATCACCAAGCGGCGCCAAGTCTTTGACCTTGCGGCATCTTGGTTGCTGGACCGCCATAACATCACTGCCATGGCCGACCGACCTCAGCTGTTCGACTTTGATCCCAACGAAACTGCGTTTTGTCGACAACCAACAACCAAGTCGAGGCCTCTGCTGCGAACAGCAAGTAGCCTTGTTGTTCTTGAGCTTTCGCCGAGATCCGACAACGACGGCAACACAAACCAGGGTGGCGCGGTGCGACTTCCTAACGCTCAGTTTCGCGTGTCTGTGCGCTGGGTCATTCTTCTCGCGACGGTTATTCTCGTGGTGGGTGCGCTGGGGACTGGGTTCGTCAAATGCTTTGGCGGTGGTGTTCACCTCGGATCCTTCATGTCAAGTGATAAGACGGACGCGGAGAGAAAGGCGATGCTGGACAAGTTCAACGCTATCTCTGGCAGCCTGGTTGCGCTCGTGCTGATTCCGCTCGAGATCGTTATCATTATGAGTGTGTCGGTCACGTTCTTGTGCTTCGCCACCGACTGGATGCTGCAGCGCGGCGTGAACAACTTCTTGTTCAACACGACGACCGCAATTGTCGCCGGCGTCATCACTTATTTGCTGAGCAATGGTCTCAGTGCGCTCAATGTGCAGCTTGTTTCAGGAGATTACATCGTTAAAATCACTGCGCAAGACCTCGCCGCGAACTCAACCATGCAAGACAATCAGCCTGTCGCGAAAAATGGATCTTTGGTCACAACATGGAACGCATCGTTCGCCGAAAGCAGTGACGGCAACTCGGTGCTCAACACCATCCTCCGCACCAAACTAATCCCATTCGAGGATGTGCAGCCCACATGCAACGCGTCTTCTGATCTCCTGCTTCGTTCACCGATGCTTTCATATGGCTTCGCGTCGCGCTCGTGGCAGCTGGAGACACTTCAGACTGCGCTTTCGCCTGAGAAGGCGCTGGAATTTACACTCGACAGTGACTCCATGTCGAGATTGCCAGATGACAGCGACCTCCCGATGAATGTCGACATTGCTACATACCTGGTGGTGGCGGCAACTCAAGTTGTGCCAGAGCTGACAACGTCCTGGGACTGGACGAGTGATGGCACGTTTGAAGATACACTCGCCCTGGATGGCTCTTATTCATATGACGGCAGCAATGAGATCTGGTCAAGGGCCGATCTGCTCAATATCTCAGCAAACGACTTCATCGGCACCTCGACATCTGTCCTCCATCGGATGATGGCAATCCCCTCAAACATTTCGATCGAGGATGTTCGTCTTGGGTTCAAACATTTCTCAATTTCTGAGTCGGTTGTTGTTGATGCGTTGACGCTGGAAATTCCCACCAAGCCGGTCCAGAACAGTGAACTTGATTATGATACAGCCAATCCGGGCTTTGAGTTGGAATACTGTAACTCAGAGGGGTGTGTAGCAAGCCAATACTTTGGGGGTTCCAGTGTCAAAGTTCAGCCGATTGTCAATGCTGCCGCTGTGTGCATTAACGACGATGGCAGCGAAGATCTTCGTGTTCCTGCGGACATTTTCTTATCGGCAGATGAAATCATGGCCAAAACATGCCCACGAAAATCAAAAACGTCGATGCTGCTCGTCGGATTGGGAAAACAGATTGTTGGTGGCTCATGGGATACTGTTGTGGACGAGTATGGCCCCCAAGTAGTTCGGCTTCACGGCATTACGATGACATACTCTGTGACAGTGGCACGGCTTTCGTGGCGCATGGAGAATCTTACGATGGTGTTTGATGCCGAATGTGAGAACGACGGAGGCTGTGACGGGGTACGCACTCCGCTTAACCCGACTTCTGACAGCGATGTTCTCGTCATCGGGGAGACCGCACTGCCACTGGAGAAGTTAGACTACTTCTCGGTTCCGCGCTATGTCAGTTTCTACGCCCCATACATGAAGTGGAAGCCGCTGGTCTCTCTGTCGCCCTCAATGGATTTCTTAACCAACACGGACTTTTGGTCAGATGGTGACCTCCTGCTGCCTCGGCGATTTACTACCATCAAAGAAGGTGCTGGCGCGCTAAAGAATATCAACCCAAGCATCTGCGACTCTAACGTGGACAAGTACATCAAGAACATCGAGAAGAAGCACCTGTATGCCGAAGAGAGTCTCCAAATGACTTACACGGCCGGCTTCTTCTTCTTGTTCCAGAATGCCGTGCGGCATTCACCAATAAGCAACACGTCGTCGTTGCTGGCGTTCGCTGGCAACACGCAACAGCTCCACATCCAAGCGTCAATCCCGTCGATCAACATTTACGTTTCAATTTGTGGTTGCGTGGTCTTGCTGGCGATGTCCATCGGGGTCGCGATTGTCCAGAAGAGAAGCACCATGAAAGTCGAGCAACACGCCAATGATGAAGTCGTCGCTGAAGCGCTGCTTAACAGCGTGAAGTACCCGCCAATGTTTTTGAAGATGGCGCTTGAAGATTTGACGGCGTCGTACCCTGACAAGCAACGTATATCCCTCAAAGATTTACAAATCCAGTTCGCTAAGTTCACCAAGAAGCAGGCGCAGGCAGGCCATCGTACATCCGAGTTCACTCTTGTGTCTTCTCCTGCATGAAGGTCTCAATCAATGCAGAACGTTCGCATGTAATAGGTTTGTGATCGGAATGCAGAATCTCCTGGTGATTGCGTCACTACCATGCTTGTGTGCGTGTTGCGAGTAGGTCTGTAACGCGTTGACGTTGACAGTTGGAAGCAAAATTATCGCGGGGGTTCGTCCATCATTGAAGCAGTTCATCATCTCTCTGCTCTCAAGGTCATCGGATGATGGCGATGGTACGATCGGCGGTTTGTCTTGGGTTCTCGACAGCACGTACTGATGCCATCGGACTCGGATAGTATTGTGGATCTGATCTCAAGCGTGTGGGCGATGAATGGTGCGATCTATGGTGGAGCTGGTGTCAATGTGACGAATAGATGCCTCGTTGCCTTGAGCTGTTGTTTAATTTTGTCGCGAACAGTTCGTTGTGCACTGCTGCTGCCGGTGACGCGACATTATTCAGAGTCATGATCGACACCTCCGTCAGTGGAGTAACTCATCCAATCAACAAAGACTGCAACAATCACAGACAGCACCAAAATCATGAATTCTGAGGCCATCCTGAAAGCGATCCATCATGTTTCTGCCTCGACGCAAATATCCAGCGCTTCACTGAGCAATGACTGGCATGTGTCACGTGGATTCCAGCTGCTGTCCCAGTTTGGTCAGGTGTGACCTGGTTGGGAGTTCCACCTGATGCTTTGTGTGCGAGTGGTATCTTCGGAAGCGTTGGCAGGTCAAGCAAACGACTCACCCAGATCAACGTGCCTCCCTCGGAGGCCATCAAGGAGCTCGCTAACGTCAGCATAAGAGCAGGAGTTCGAAACGCTCTCGAGCGGGTTTGAACTAACCGTCGCCATGCCCGCGCTTACGAGTCACCTCATTTCCCTCCAGGATACGCACGACGACATATTGCAGGTTAATCGGCGCATGGAGAGGCTAGTATACTCGCACGAGTCGCTCGTCGAGCAGCTCGATTCGAGTCGGTGCCAGAGTTCCTTGGGTTTTGTGTATGGTGATCCAGTCTTTCCGTGAACTTGTAGAAATCCCGTTGAGAGCTGAAAGACCAAACGCGTGCAAAGAGAGTGAGGGTGCTGCCGTTTTAAATTTGCCCCATCAAGCCAGCGTGCTGAAGGAAACGACGCACGATGCTTGATTAAACTCTCCATCGCCGCATTCGCCGTTCCCAATGAACACTTGTCAAACCGGCACTGCTGTGACTGTCAGTCACCAGCAACACAAAATCTTAATCTATTATGGTCCTCGCTCGCAGCGCCTTGAACCGCAAAGTGCAGGCGAATGGTTGTCCAATAAAGCTTCCTGGTTGCGGTTGTGTGTCTGTGCGGGTTGCCTTCATCTCCCTCGTCGCGCTCTCTTTCGCCCCTTCATCACGCGCACGCATCAGAGCAGGGGGCGAATACCTCACAATCCCATCTGAGTCTGACTCGGCGTCACGAGCCCCGAAAAGGCTGCCCAACACTTCAGCCAGCAGGGGTTCTGGGAATCATGGCACCCACCCACACCCAGCCCGAAAATCCAGCGACCCCGAGTGGCTGCTCCTGCGCTGCACACGTGAGTGCCGTGACGGCATCGCCAGGCGATCGAGGCATCATGCACCTCTGTCGGTAAACACGCCCGTCTAACAAATCCATTGCACACGTTCCATTGCTCAGCATCCACCCGCCAATGATAGCAATGATCGCCTCACACGCCACTCGGATCACGATCCGCGACCAAATCGGCACCCGCAATCCCCCGGCGTCGCCCCGCAGTGCCGCAACCCGCGGCCCTTCTCTGAAGCCGCGGCGGACAGCAAACACCCAGGCGCAGGCCGCGCTTCAAGCGTCGGCGCTTGCGGGCGGCCGCCAGCATAATCAGCGTAATCCGCGCAAATCCCGATGAGCACCACCTGTCCAACCCGCGTGTTACGTGATCGCAGAGCTCGTCACGCCGTCGACACGCTGGGGATCCGGCGGTCTCACCAGGACTCGGAGCGCCACGCCAGGCGGTGGCGGCGGCGGGGCCTTCCCCTGATGGTGTAAGCCGCGCGACCGCTGTAATCGCTCCTGGCGGCGGTCATGGGTGCGCTCGGCGCTCAAGCGGCAGCGTTGGACAGTCGGCGGTCTCTGACTTGCCGCGCGCCGAACCGCCGGAAGCAGCCTCTCACTCGCGAATCATCCGCCTCGGACGCACCCAGCCCCCTTCCTCCTCCTCCTCCTCCTCGTCCTCCTCCCACTCCTCCCGCCAGTCAAGAATGCACGCGGCGGCTCTCGTGATCGGTCTTGCCCTTGTGGGCGGCACGGCGGCACGCCCGACGTACCCGGCGCTGCTGCCGAACGGCGCCAACGTGCCGGGCGTCGACGCGCTGGGGCACGTCAACCCGAGCGGCGGCGGCACCAACAACGACTTCGGGCTGGACTTTGCGTCCGCCGGACACGAGTGGACCGCCGACTTCTGCGCGCAGGACTCGGACGGCGACGGCCAGACCAACGGCCAGGAGCTCGGCGACCCGTGCTGCGAGTGGGTCGTCGAGACCAACGCCGTCGTGCAGTGGACCGAGGGCGTCTCGCACCCGGGCGACGCCTCCGACACCTCCGACGCCTCGCTCTGGGCCAACGTCACCTGCGGCTCCGCCTCCGCTTCCGGCTCCACTTCCGCCACGACCGCCCCTAGCAGCGCGTCCTCGTCGTCCACGCCGTCCGCCGCCTCGTCCGCCTCTTCCTCGGCGTCGACGCCCACGCCCACGCCCACCTCCAGCGCCGCCGTTGCCAGCATGTCGGCCATGGCCGTCGGCGCCGTGGCCGCGGCGGCCGCCCTGTTCGCGTAGTCGCACCCCTCAAAGCTAGAGCTGCTCGTCCCCACACCACCGAATACACGTCTTGCCATCTTGATCCTCACCCACTACTGCTGCGTCTCGAGTTGCTGAAGCTTGTCAGCCGCCGACAGCCGGGCCAGCTCGTCCTGGAAGCTGCGCGAACTCCGCGCCGCGTGCTCCTTCCACGCCGCTGCCATCCCCTCGTCCGGCTGCTCCGCTCCGCCGCACTGCTGGCTGCGCACGGCCGCGTCCAGGTACAAGTCCAGCCTGCCCAGATGCCGGTACGCGTCGGCGAGGTTCCACCACGCAGTCCCGCGCTCGAACGTGTCGGCCGCGTCGGCAAAGCGGGTCATCGCGTGCGTGTACGTCTGGATCGAGAGCAGGTAGTGGCCCTGCGCCAGCGCGCGCTGCGCCAAATCCGCCACGGCCTCCCACTTGAGCCGCGTCTGCGCCGACAGCGCTCTGCTCTGACCGCCCACCTCCTGCCCCGCTCCCTCCCGCGTCTTCTTGTCCATGGACCAGAGCCGCAGCGCCGCTCTCCACGCCTCCTTCCGCGCCGAGGCACTCGCTCCGACACCGCAGCGCTGCAGCCCGATGGCGCAGAGCAGCAGCATGTCGCGCTCCAGGTACGGCGCCGGCGGCATGTCCTGCACGTACGTGAGGTACTGCACGCTTTGCTCCCACTCGCCTCGCTGCTGCAGCTGCACGGCGGCCAGCAGCAGCCACAGCGGGAGGCTCGGCTCGCGCGGGAAGAACTCGATCAGCGTGGCCAGCAGCCGCAGCGACCCGCCCGTGTCGCCCAAGTGCATCTTGACCAGCGCCAGGTCCTGCAGAACGTCCGGGTCCACGACGGCCGGCTCGTCGTCCGCTGCTCGCTTCGCAGACGCGCACTCGAGAGCGGAGCAGTACAAGTCGTGCGCGCGCATCAGGTTGGACGCGTCGTACGATGAGTACCACGTCATGTGGTGCGAGTAGGCGAATGCGATCATGAACTCCAGGTCCGCGGCATCGACCGAGCCTCTCGCCTTGGCGTGCTTCTCGAACACGAACGCAGCGCTCCAGAAGTCGCCGGTGCTGTACAGCGTCATGCCCACTTCGTCCAGGATTTCGAGCACTGACGCCTCCGGTCGCCCCACCAGCCTGTCGGGGACGCTGCTCAACCGCATCACCGCGCTGTACAGCTGGACGCGCTCGCGCTCCTTCTTGACGAGCCTCGACATGATCCACTGGCGGAGGAACAGCCGCAGCCTCCGGAACGCCAGCTTCTCCAGCATCAACTGGAGCCTGCGCTTCACTCGGTACTTGCGATACGACCGCTGGATTCGGCGGCCTGCCATGTTGCGAACATGCAGCCGATAGGAACTCACCAGCGCGGTCCACATCCTGCGGCGAGTCGTCAGCTTCCACCACCGCTGGATCCGCCTCGACATGACAAACTTCCTCCGGTATACCCGCGGGCAGACGAACTTGCGGAAGAACCGCATGATCCGCGACTGGGCTTCTCTCTTCCTCTCAACAGCGGCGGTCTCCTCATCGAGTACGTTCTCGGTTGCACTCGTATCCTCCGGTGTCGCTGGGCGAGGCGTTGGGTCTGCTAGAAGGGTAACCAGCACTTTTTTCTTCTGTCGCTGGCGGAATCTGGCCAAGAGGATGCCGACGAACTTTGCACACAACGTCAGGCGCTGCAAGTACGCATTCACTCTCGCGCGTCCCCGCTCACGCGCGATGCGCTCTGCATCCTCTTGGAGGTCAGCGCGATCTTTGCCTCCGTCGACCTCGAGTTGTGACTCAGTTTGGGATCCTAACTCCACACCTCGCACTCGATCGCGAGCCTTCCGACGCAAGCGAACAAACTGCTGAATGACTTTGGCGGCCAGATGCAGCCCGAGAATGCTTGGATGAGATCGTTCGTATCCGCCTTCACAGATCGCCAGCTCATCATGATGATCCTCGTCTTCTCCCTCCATTGCAACTGTCTCCACCACTTCCGCAAGCATGCAGCTGACAGCATCTGATGCTATCAATGCCTCACCAATCCCATCGACCCGTTCCTCTGCAGTAGGTGCTGTGATCAAATAATCTCGCCTTGGAGGCCGGTAATACGTCGCGCCGGTGTTTTCATCCGCAAACAGGCGAATCGCATCGGCCTCTTCCGTTTTACGGCGGTGGCGAGAGACCTCCAGCTTTGCGTGGTCTTCTTCGCCCAGGATGTGCTTCACGTCATAGATCTGTGGTCCAGAGACCCACCGATGCCGTTGCGCGCTCAAATGTGCCTGAAGTCTCTTCTGTTGGGCGTACTTGCGCCAGAATCGCGCCGTTTTCCGCATCAGCGCGACCGACCGGGAGTAGTACACGAGCTCGTCCTTTGGTCCCGGCTGGTTCAGCACGCGTGCAGCCTTCTGTGACCGGAACTTGTACCAGTCAAACTCCTCGAGTCGCTGTTTATCGGTGAGAAGTGAGTCATCCCGTCCTGGCGAGCACAACGGGTGGCTCAAATCGGCGAGCGACAGACCCCCGTCGGCATTCGGTTGCTTGGTGACTGGTATATTGATCAGGCGGCGAGGACTTGCGGCGATCAGTCCATTAGCAGGCGGTGCAGCTTGCCGTGGACGCTTCTTTAATGGTTTTGACTTGGCCTGGGCGTCTTCATTTTGTTGTTGTCCTTGATGAGGAGGCAACGAGGCTCGGCCAGACAGATTTCTAGCGCAGTCGCCGCACTTCCACTGCGCGATCATCGATTGGGCGACAGTAGCAGAGACTCGCCTCTTTGCGTCTGCGTCTGGTCGTTCCTCCAGCGCCGGATGCTGCTTGAGCGGCGGCGAGAAGCAGTAGAGGTGGCGGCAGAAGCCGCACAGGCTGCAGCGAGCCAGCAGTTTGCCGTTCAAGTCGCTCTTGCAGCGGTCGCAACACCCTCGCAGCATGGCGCGGCTGTCGGCTTTGCTCGGTGAGAGGGCTCGACGAGTGAAGATCCTCGGCATTACTTCATTGTTTGGAGCTCCGTGGTCATCGTCATCTTGATACGGGCGGTTGGAAGGGTTGGTGGCGCTTGCAGCTTCACTTGGGATCGTCTCGGACCACGCGGGACACTGAACGGCTTGGGTGGAATCGGCGCCTCCCTCGATGCACGCGTCCGCGCTGTCTCCGATCTTTGAAGGAAGCGGGGCCGACACCGCCCGGAGTGCAGCCTTCCCGTCCCAATCCCCGCGATTGGGACTGGTTCTTCCTTCCGTCGAACTCGAAGTACTCATCCGCGCGTCCTCACAGCTCTTTCGAGGCAACTGATTGTCGATCCTCCGCCGCTTGTTCACTCTTTACAGGAGGCCAGTGCTGCTACCATCCGCTCTCACAGCAGTGCTTCCACGCCGTGACGTTGACCTGCCTGCCACCTTGATCCACACTGCACCATTGGCAAACAACCTCACCATGAGCTCAGTCGCAGTCTATTTTTGAAAACATACCTATCGAGCGATGCTGAGCTCGTGTCCTGCGCGCGTTCGGCCTCTTGCTGGTTCCGAAGTCTTGCCATTCACTTCGCCAGCGATCGCCAATGAGCCGACAGCTCGAGAGCGTGCTTCACGTCGATGACGGATGCGAGACGTACTTCCAGTCCCAGCCCTGGCGGCGCAGCTCGACGGTCGGCCAGTAGTGGTAATCCGTCTTCAGGGTGAACACCTTGGGCTTTGTGTTGATCGAGATCGTCTTCAGCCGGACCGAGTCGCGGTTGCCCAGCTTCTCCACCACGCGCAAGAAGTCGTCCAGCGTCGCGGTCGGGTTGCCGTTGACTTCCACGATCCAAATTGTTGCCCGAAGACCGTACTTGTGTGCTGGGGAGCCGTAGCACCACCGTGAGCAGTACACGCCGCCCCCTTCCTCCGGAATGTACCCGAGGCTCGCAACGGCGTAGTGCGGACTCTGAATGACTAAGCCGCACCAGACAACCACGCGGTCGGTTCCCATGGCCGACAACTGCGACGTGCGGACCGAAACCTCGAGTTCCTGCTGGTCGCGAATGATCAACGCGCGCACCTCGCTCTTCTTGCAGGCTGCCAGCTCGACGTCCCCATCTCTCACAACAACTTGGCCGTCGATCGCAAGCAGCAGGTCGCCACTCTCCAGCTTGGACGCACAGTCGGTACTTGCTGCGCAGCGCTTGATGCCCAGCACCTGTCGCTTGTCTTCGCAGCAGCTCTCCAGCTTCTGTATCCACTCGTCCGAGAGTCCCAAACCCGCACGAGCTTTTGACAGCGAGTACGTCAGCAGCTGCGCCGGCAAGATAGTCACTGTGTCCGGCACATGGCCGCCGCCATTGCGAAGCTCGTCGATAATTGGCCGGACGACGCTGACAGGGAGACCGCGGAAGACTTCCTTCCGTCCAGTCGCGTCCTGGTAGCTGAACGACAGCCACAGCGCATTCACGTGGCCAGCTTCGTCCATGAAGACGCCTCCGACAGACTTGGTGATACGGTCGAAGTGGAGCACCTCAACGTTCGACGCCTTGTAGCGAGGAGGCTGAAAGTCGCGCAGCACCAGGCGGTCGGTCTTGGTCACCACCGACTTCATCGTGACAACGGTCCAGTTGCTGCTCAGGCCAATGTAGTCAGTCGAGTCACCCACCTGCAGGGGCTTGTCGGCGAACACCGCGCTCTCAATGTGCGTGGCAACCACACCGAGCTGGCTCGGATCATACTGAACAATGGCGAAGTTGTGAACGGGGTGCACAAAGACGACCTTGGCTGGAATCTCGACCGACGCGGCGATTGTCACGAGCACGTCTCCGAGTGCGATCGGTACCGTGTTCTGGTCCACAAGGACAAAGCCCTTCTCGGCATCAATGACGAGCCCCATCCCGTGGTAGCTCGAGCTCGAGATACCGTCGATCATGTACGGAATGTCGAACGAGACCATCACCAGAGACAGCAGCATCTTCTTTCCGAGCTCACTGCCGCCCGGGAAGCTCAGCGGCGCCGGCGCGTAGGATGGGTTTTGGGTCATGATAGATGCCAGTTGGGTAGACTCGTCGCCGCACGGGATCGAGTACCAGAGACCGTCCTCATCGTTGCGCGTGCACATCTGGACCGGGAACCACAGTCGATCCATCATGATGAACGCCGTGCGGACGCGATGCCGATCGCGAATCATGAAATACCGCAGCACCGTGCGGTAGCCGTTCGGCAAGGCCGACACCACCCGGACGAAGGCGTCTAGCGTTGGCGTCGGCTTGCCGTCGATCGCAGTGATGATACACGGCTGGACCAAGTGCGCCTTCATGAACATGTGGCCGGCTTGCGCAAGATACACCCCGCCCACTGGAAGCGACGCGTTGCGCGCCTGCTGATACGACAGCGAGTGCACGATCCCTCCGCCGATTTCAAAGTACCGGTCCGGGGTGATCGCGTGGAGGTCCTGGACATCGATCGTGACAACTTGGAGGACGTTGCCGCGCTGGATCTCGATCTCGACTGTCTTGCCGACGTGGGCATCGAGAAAATCCTCGACACCGAGAAAAGTTGTTTCATACTCTCCGTTGAACTTGATGAGCACGTCGCCGGTTTGCAGCTTCTTGTCGGCGGGCCCGCCTTGAACGACTTGGTCGACCACGAGCATTCCCGTTTCGGACGGGAACTTCTGGCGAATGATTTCTTCGGTCGCAGCTGGCACCCCGAGGCGCCGGACTTCGTCGAAAGCCGTGTGGCGGAAGATGGTCTGCAGCGTTCCTCGCGCCACGTGCTCTCCGCTCTGGATGCACTTGAGGGCTCGCACAACGCGGTCCAGCGGGAGGTAGAACGAGGACGCCGCCTTCTTGGCGCCGCCAGCGTTCAGCGCGATCGCGCAGCCGTCAATGTTGAGCACCGGGGACCCGCTCGACCCGCCAGACGTACTGCTCGCCGCGGCGAAGTAAAATGTGTTGAAGTCGTTGTACGTGGAGGAGCCGTAGGACGGCGCGTCGCGGTCGAGCTTGGCGAGGATGCCCGGCAGGATCGACAGCTTCTCGCCGGCGTCATTGCCGACGACGCGGATCTCGACGCCGACTACCGCATCACGTCGCGTTAGCACTGCGAGTCCACGTTTGCTCAAACCACAGCGGTAGTCACCTCACCTTTGGCCGCTTCCGGCCGCAGCGGGATCTCGTGCAGCTCGAGGAACTTGACCTTCTGCGGGTCGAAGCGGAAGAAGCCAAAGTCGTGCACCGGGTCGCTGCAGCAGTTTCCGTCGCGTCAGTCGCCAAGCCCCGCCACAGTCCACATCACATCACAGCAAGCACAAGCGATCGCTCACCGGTATATGGGGACGAGGTCGACCTCCTCCTTGTTGAGGAAGATGGCGTCGGCGACGACCGGACCGGGGGTGACGACGTGGCGGTTCGTGAGGATGATGCCGCGCGCCAGGTCGACGACGAAGCCCGTGGCGACGCTGAAGGACGCGCCGTTGCCGTCGAAGGCACGCACGCTGAGCAGGCGGATGCTGACGATGGCGCGGATCGACTTCTCGAGGCTGCCGAGCCAGCGCCGCGCGTCGCCGCTGCCGTCCGCCGCATGGTCCACGCCCAGCCCGTTGAGCCCGAAGGCCGCCGGGGCCGGCGCCAGCGCCTTGGCTCCCGCCCGCTCGTCCCGCGCGGCGTCTTGCGCGTCGTCCTCCATGAAAACGGGCTCGTCGCTCAGGTCCAGCGGCTCGTCCATCGCCCTGTCTGTCTGTCTGTCTGTCGGACGCGATCCTGCGCGCGAGCGTAAGCCTGTGGGCTTCCCAAGCCCAGGAGAAGCCGCCAGAGAGGCGCGCACAGCCGACGCACCGGCTCGGGGACGCGGGGTCGCGGCGTGGGCGGAAGGCGCAGTCGCTGAGGGGAAGACGCAGGCGCCGAGGGGAGGACGGAGGAGGGGGCCGCCTGCCTGCCTGCCTGTCTGTCTCGACTTGTTCTTGTGACCGACTGACGGAAGGCGAACAACAAGAAAAAAAACTGCAGTTTGTCGCACACCGTTAGCGATCGACTAGGTGCGATTCGATCTGCCCCGCCGAAACTGTACCGATTGTAAGGTACACCTTGGACTGTCAATGCTGTTCCAGGACAACATACACTTCGAAATGATAACAGCACTGCATTCAACCCACAACCGATTCGACCGCTTCAACCTGGTCAAGCCACTGGCAGCACCACCGCAGCACCCATCCAACCATCCATCCATCACATGGGAAGCGTCGTCTCCTCCTCCTGCCGGCGCGAGCCCTCGGCGATGGCGTCTGCGCGCGACTTGGCCTTGGCCTCTTGCGTGACGCCGTCGCCCAGCGCGCTGGTCGCCTTCTCCGCCACCGCCTCGGCCGCAGCCACGTCCGGACCGAACCCCTGCGAGCCGTCCCCGGGTTGTTGTGCCGGCGTCTGCGGCTGCGAGCCGTACCCGAGGCTGTCGCGTCGCTCCACCGCCTTCCCGCGTTGGTCGTCCGCGAACGCCGTCTGCGACCAGCACTGCTCAAACTCCTCCTCGGAGCGGCAGCCCTCCACCGTCGTCTTGCACTGGGGCCGCTCCTCCTGCGCGCTTGGCCGCATCCACGTGCTCGTCAGCTTCTTCGCGCCGTTGTCAACCTCGCGCTCGTGGGTCGCCTTGAGGCGGCCGGACGAGTCCTCGTAGCGGCGCCGCTTGGTCGACGCCACCACGCGCTGGCCCTCCTTGTCCAGGACCGCCGAGTAGCTGAACGAGTACGACGAGTACGAGTTGCCCGCCTTGTCTGGCGTCGGAGACTTCGCAGCCGTACTCCCGTCCGTCTTGATGTCGCCGTGTTCGTCAGAGCCTGTCACGCTGTCAAAGAACTCGCGTTCACCGTCACGCGCCGCCCGCGAAAGCGTCGTTGGCGACAGCGCGGACAGTCCCGGCAAGAAGCGGTGCATCTCGTCCTGCAGCAGCGACAGCTCCTGTTCTGCCAGCTTGTGCCAGCGAGACAGCAGTCCGTCGCCGCGCGATCTCGTCGCCAGCCCGCACTGCCCGATCGGTCGGCCAGACGCGCCGGTCGCGCCACTGCCACCACCACCGCCTTCACCATCCGTCCGGAGAAGAACATCGCCTCGCCTCGCCCCGCCTCGCCCTTGCCGCACTGTTGCTGCCTTGGTCCGATTTCTCGCAATGAGGATGGCAACCTGCCAAAGCGGAACGCGAACGCCAACTGTCGTATCCGCGGCTTGGGACGAGGAGTGAGGATTGCATGGAACTTCAATCTCAGCTCAGACTCAGACATCAAACGAAGCCCGCCTCAGACGGGAAGCTCTGATGCGCATCTGAGGAAACGACTGGGAGGCACCAGTCAATCTGCTGATTGCATCACACTGACGGACGAGATGGACGCGCTGGCGACCGCTCTGCGCCGCGTCGACGGCGCCCGCCCGCTGCCCGCGGCTCTCGCCAAGGCGCTGGGCCTTGGGCTGTGCGCGCGCTGCTGCCTGCGCTTCGCCAACGTCGACGCACCGGGCGTCTACAGGTGCGGCGCCAGGACGCCCCCCATGTCGCCATGCCACTCGGTCGGTCACGCTCTAACGCTCGCCTGGCGGTCGCAGTCTCGACGAGGAGCAGGTGCGCGAGGCGCTGCGGACACTGCTGGCCGACGCGGATCTAGATACCGCGGTCGTGGACGCGACCCCAGGTGCGCGGTCGTCCTCTGCCTCTCGATGCAGACACATCCCCATGCTGACACTCCCACCTGCAGCGGGCCGGTGCGCGTGCTGCGTGGGCGTGCTCAGCGGCGCGTTCAAGGCGCAGGTGCTGGCCGACGTGCAGCGCCTGGCACTCGAGCGCCGCGACGACGCAGACACGTTCGCGCTCAACATCAAGCTGCCCAGCGTCGTGCTGCTGCGCGAGTACGCGCTGCTGGCGCACCTGCGCGCGGAGGTCGCTGGCTTCGGCGGCCGCTCGCCCGCGGACCTCAAGGACGTGCTCAAGGTGAGTTACTCGCGCCCGTGTGTCTATCCATCGATCGCTCTCTGCTGTTGGTGACGATGGTCTGACGCCGTGGGCCAGTCGCTTATCTCGAGCGACATCGCCGTTCTGCTCAACAACGCCGTGTGCACCAATGCGAGCGACTTCACCGTGCTCCTCGAGGTCGCGCACCCCGAGTCCGCCGACGAGGTCAAGCAGCTCCCCGCCATCAAGGTATGCTCTCCTCTCTCTCCTTGCTTCGTCGATTCCTGGCAGCACTGACAAGCCGCTCCAACTGCAGAAGCAACTCGAGTCGACCAAGAAGCGCCACCGAGGGCCGGCACCCGTGTTCGACGGCTTTGGCGCCGTCACGCGCGCGCTGGCGGCGCTGACGACCATCCCAGAGACGGTCGTGAGCCCTCCAGCGCCGCTGAGCACTGGTGCGACGGCGCGCGTCGTGCTGGAGCACGAGTCGGTCTACCTCCAGGGTCGGTACCTCAAGTTCAAGCGTGGGCTGAGCCAGACCCCGTGGGTGCTGGACGGCCAGCGCATGGGCGAGTCGTCGGTCGAGGAGTGCATCGGCGAGATCGCGCTGCCCTACTTCCGTGGCAAGGGCTACAAGTTCCACACGGCCGGCCGCGAAGACGTGGACGTGCGCATGCTCGGGAACGGCCGCCCATTCATCCTCGAGATCCTCGGTACGACTGCGCATCGCCCTGGGGTCATGCATTGCTGGCGGACTGACGCGTCCTCGCCGCGCCTGTAGACGCCAAGACGACGCGTCTGACCGCCGAGGTCTATGTCAAGATCGAGGCGGCGGTCAACGAGGCTAACCAGGGCGACGTCGAGATCCGCGAGACCAAGGTCTCGACCAAGGAGTACTTCGCTGGTCTCCAAGCCGGCGCCGACTCCAAGAAGAAGACCTACTGGTGCGTGACTGTCCTCGAAACAGGTGCATGTTGATTGGCTGACGAGGCTAACGCGTTCACGACAGCTGCGTGGTGTGGTCCGAGGCGGAGCTTACGCCCGAGGCCGTCGCCAAGCTTGACAGCATCTGCGACCTCACGATCGAGCAGAAGACGCCGGTCCGCGTGCTCCACCGCCGCACGCTCATGACCCGCCCGAAGATCATCCACGCGGCCGCCTGCGAGGTCCTGAACGCACACTACATGTTGCTGCGCCTCACCACGTCCGCCGGCACGTACGTCAAGGAGTTTGTGCACGGCGACCGCGGTCGCACGCAGCCGAACGTCTCATCTATCCTGGTATGCTCGCCACCGTCACCTGCTTCAGTCGGATGCGTTGGTTGTGTTCTGACTGGCCGTCATGACAACGCAGGGATGCGATGCCGACATTCTCCAGCTGGACGTCGAGAGCCTCATCGACGCGCAGTAGACGCCTCTGGACCGCCTTCTCTCCGTCCGTGACCCGCATCGATACAATAGAGACCATACTTCCTCGTCATTCACTCGCCGTCAGGGAACGCCAGCGACTCGTACTGGGACTCATCCCACAGGTCGCCAATCTCTTCCAGCAGCTCCTTCGCCGCGCCTGGAAGGAAGTTCGCTGCGTCGTGTCCAGTCTGGGAGCCTCCCACGCTGGCCGCGGCCTCTTTAGCTGTGACGACAGCCGACGACGACTGGAGCAGCGCCAGCACCCCCTTGGTACTCGCGTTCATCCCGCTGTGCGCGTCTCCCTGCTGTTTGACGACCGTGTCGGCCACGCCCTGCTTGAACGCCTGCAAGTTCATGATGTGCTCCTCCAGCGAGTTCTGCATGATGAGCCGGAACACTCGGACGGCGCGCCGCTGACCGATTCGGTGCGCTCTGTCCATCGCCTGGAGGTCCACGAACGGATTCCACGAGTGCTCGAGGAAGATGACCGTGTCCGCGCCTGTGAGCGTCAGTCCGAGCCCTCCTACCGCCGTCGTGAGCAGCAGCAGATCGATCGACGGGTCTTCGTTGAACTGCCGCACAATAGACGCCCGGTTCGCCGGAGGAGTTCGGCCGTCGAGGCGGCGGAAACTCACGCGAGGCAGAGCGTCAGCCAGCATCTGCTCCGTCAGGTCCAATGTCTCGTGGAGGTGAGCGAACACGAGGCATCGATGCGGTTGCAGCTCGAACTCGTCGGTGTCGTCCCCGCCCTTGCCGCCCACATCGCAGACCTCGACCAGCAAGTCACGCAGTCCCAACAACTTGCCGGACGCCGACCACTTCTGGGCCGCCTGCTGCTGGTTCGAGTTGAGGTCGAGTGCGAAGCGCTCATTGAGCACAAGTGATGGATGCACACAGATGCGGCGGAGAATCTGCAGGTCCGTGAATACGTGGGCGGCTCGAGCGCTCGTTGCTGCTTGTTCATCACAATCCTTTGGCGACGACGCGAGGGCATAAAGGCGTTGCTGGATGCTCGACAGCGGAAGGAGAACGTTCGAGATGGTCTTCGGCGGCAGCTCCTGAAGCACCTGGTCCTTCGTCCGCCGCAAGATGAACGGCAGCACCTTCTGGTGGAGCTGGGCGATCGCAATCGCCGCCACCTCCTTCTGCTTGGCTGTGGCGTTGCGCTCCTTGGACTTGGCAATCGGGAGAACAAAATCGCGCCGAAACGAAGCGAAGTCGCCCAGGTAGCCCGGCATGAGGAACTCGAACAGCGACCACAAGTCCCCGACGTGGTTCTGCAGCGGCGTGCCGCTCAGAGCCAAGCGGTGGGACGCGTGAAGTTGCTGCACTGAGCGGAAAAGCGCCGTCGCCGGGTTCCGGATGAGGTGCGCCTCGTCAAGCACGACGTAGTCAAACTCCTGCCCCGCCAAGAAGCCATCCTCATCACTTCGCACGACTGCGTACGTCGTGACGATCAGCACACAACGACTAGATGTATGCGCACCATCGCGGCGCTGGGCCTCTTTTCGCAGCACCCGTCGCTCATTTGCCGACCCAGAGTAGTCAACAACCGTCGTGAAGGTGGCAGGAAGACACTTGTGCGCTTCCGACACCCAGTGGTGAGCAACGATCGGCGGGCACACAACGAGGCACACGGCGTCCCGCTTGCAGTCTTCGATGCCCTCCCGCTTTGAGCGAGTGCTCAGCGTCACAGCCATCGCTGTCAGCGTCTGTAGTGTTTTCCCAAGGCCCATGTCGTCCGCGAGGATCCCGTGAAGATTGTTCCGCGCCATGAACACCAACCAGTCCACTCCGTGCTGTTGATACTGGCGGAGAGCCACACCGTCGGCGAGCCATGGCTGCACGTCCACGTGTTGGATCGCAGTCCCACGAAGGAAGCTCTCGAGGAACTGGCGTGAAACTTGGTTCTCTCGAACAATCGTCTGCAGTTCCCCGGTCTCTTTGCCTGCATAGTCCTCATGGCCAAGATCCATCTGCAATGGGATTAGCGGAACCAGCTCAGCGAACGCTCGAGCTGCTGCGGTGCGCGTTTCCAATCGCTGGGATGCCATCGTAGTCATGGCATAGTGAACAAGGCTCGGGATGTACGAGATCAGGGAATCAGGGGGAAGTAGGCGCACCACGCGGTCCAAAACCATGATAGCGGCGCTCAAATCCTGGGGGCAAAGCGCGCCGGTTGCCGAGAACACACTGAACACGCGGGTGTAGACGACCAGCATGGCTTTCTGGCGGTACGACTGTGCGCAGCTGCAAATTGTCGCGATGGCCACGGCGGCTACGTGCTTGGTATGAGCTCGTTCCTTGTGTGCCGACGTTGATGCCTCGTCCAGCTCTTCAGTCTGTCTATCCATCGCCACAGTGACCGCTTGCTCAAGCCAGTCCATACACTTTTCGGCCGCACAGCTTTCCTCAAGCAGCGGCGAGAGCAGTGTCATCAAACTCATACTTCGCTGGATGGTCTTCTCGTCCACTAGGACTGCTGCATCGTCGCGAGTCCACGCACGAGAAACGTTTTCATCCAGCGCCGGGCATGTCGTGAATAGAGCCGCGCCGCCCTTGGTGCATATCGAGACCAGCGCAGCTATCGCCCCCGCGACTCTCACCTGCGTTTTCTTCATCACGTCAGGAGGCAAGGACTCGATCGGGTCTTGAAGCGAACAGCAATTAGTCGATGCAGCAGCTCCGGAAGGTAGCGTCATGGCGCTGTTGCACAGGTTGGAGACGACTTTCGCGACGCACTTCTTCTGGATGTGGGCTTGGCTGAGGACAAAGTCAGCGAGCGCCTCGGCTGTCAAGCTGCGAAACACGGCGTCATCCTCGTCTTTGAGCGAATCCATCAGCGCGGACACCAGAAACCCACTCTTCTTGGTCGGCATTGGCATCAAGAAGCAGTACGCGCAGCTTCCGAGCCCTTGAACGCGATGGTACAGGCGAGCAAAGGTATCCTGGATCAGCTCGTCCACGACGAACAAATCTTGACGCTTGAAATGCGCGGCCTCGTAGTCGGAACCATGCGCACGCAGGCGCTCGTACGGCATTGATGCGACCTCCTCTGCAATCGCCCGCGATACATCTGCTGCTGACACGAGTGCTGGCGACTGCCTCTCCTTCGCGTCGTGTTTCTTCACGACGATCCCGACCCTCGAAAAGATGTCGACAATGCGAGCCTGCATCGTGACGACGCGCCTGACAGACTTTGCTTGCTCTTCGTAGTACAACACCACTTCTCGGCCATGGATGACCTCCTTCGATCCACTTGTCGCTGTCGGCTTCCACTTGTTTCTCGCAAACCCATCGAGGGTAGAGCCAATTTGGAGCCGCAGTCGATCCAGTCGCGTTCCTTTATCGGGTCGGGTCTCGTACAACGCCCATCGAGAAAGCAGAAGAAGACAGCCGCACTGCATCTCCCCGCACGTCGTGGACAAACCTTCGCCGACCACCTTGAGTAGGCTGTTCGTGCATGACAACGAGATGGGATCGTCGACAGATAGAGACGACGCGAGAAACCCGAGGGCATCGGCGAATGTCACTCGCCACCCGACCGACTCGTCTCCATTCAGACTGCTGCTTGGTTGTCGAGAGGGGGCGAAGTCGCCGACTCTCGACCCGGGGATGCCGATCTCCACATTCAAGCAGTCGAGGTCTTCGTTCGCCCACAAGAACCGAACCCACTGGCCGAGATTCTCAGCGGCAATCGGTGCCAACACTTCCGAAGACGCACCGAGGTTCACCACGCTCTTCCACGCACTCAAGAGGTCTTGCGTCACCTCTTCTTTGGTCTCCAGCACCAGCTGAAGCAGCAGATGCGCCAAGAAACGCTGGCAGAAGACTGGGAACGACGGCCTGTCAAACACGCTCTCCGCGTTCGCGATCGCAGCGACACACCGCGCAGTGGATCTCCGCACCGACTCGGAGTGGTGATGTAGCATTCCGATTGCATGCAGCAAGTTGCTCCATGCAGTCGATGCCATGCTCTCGTCGTTCAACAAGACCGACATGGTCACAGGAGACTGGTACCAGGAGGAAAGCGCACGGATGGCGCCTGCTCGCACGAAGCCGCGGTCGGTTTCCTGAACGAGCATGCGCCAGAGCAGTCCCCCAGCCGCCTTGATCTTGCCAGGGTCTACCTGTGTCATATGCGGAGCAAAGTCCTCTAGCATGCCGGCCGCTAGAACAAGCACGTCTTCTTCCCTCTTCGGAGTTGACATCGCCCCAACGACATCGTCAAAGATGAGGGAGATAAAGTCGCTTGCATGACTGGTATGTGCTCGCACCAGGAACTTGAGCCCAAGAAGGCCGCCGTGATGCGCGTGCCAAGTCAGCCCGTCAAAGAGCGTGCGGAAGACCTGCAGGATCTCCACGAGGCTTCCGTAGCTGTGAAGGCACCCGAGCAGGATGCCTGAGATCTGGGCACACAGCTCTCGGACCGGCGCAACCGAGTCGTCGGCAGAGTAGTCCACGAACTGGTCGAGAGCGAGCACGCACACGCATCGAACAAGGCTCTCCTCCAGCCATTTCCTGACATCATCCCCCGCACAAGCGCTGCCAGGAGAGGAGCTAGGCAGGTCTCCGTCTCGATCAGTAGCGTTCGCATCTCCAGCTTGGACGGACGCGGAGAAGTGAGACGAAATCAGGATCTGCCGAACCGCCAGCAGGGATCCGTGGCGGGTCTCCCACTTGGAGTCAAATATGCCTTCCAGCAGGTCAGCTAGCAGCCTTGCGACTTGCAGCAGAACGCTTTCTTCGCCCTCTGCGTCGGAAGTGGGCTCGATCTTCGTGTCTTCAACAGGGTCGTTCGCTGCCTCGACTCTGCTGCGCTTCGCGACAGGCTTGGCGTCGGCAGTCGAGAGCGCTCGCTTTTTCCTCGCTAGCGATAGCATCTCTCCGGCCCCGAGTCGCTGCACCTGTAAAGCCTCCACACCAGAGCTGGGTTCGTCCAGCGCGTCCTCGCTTTGCTCAATGTCGTCCACGATATCCCGCGCGTCTAGAGCATGACGAGTCACTGAGCAAGCGCACGAAGAGCCACCGCGCGACACGATTCGCAGTGCGTACGATCCTGGTTGAGCCTCGGCAGCATGCGCTTCGCCAGGGAGTCCTCTCGAGTCCTCCAGATCGCGTCGGACGCCCCGCAGATGCGCTGCAGCAGCAGCCGTCGCTGCTTGAGAGCGTAGACGCGTCGCTCCTCGCCGGACAAGTCGGTCGCGTATCGGTACTCCTGCCGTCCTCGGCACGAGCGTGTTGGTCTCTCCACAACATCTAGACGGTTCCTCAAGACAGCGCGCGCACCTCTCCGCCGCTGCGGAGGAGCGGCGCACCCTCCGTCACGACCTTGCGCACGTCCACCACGGCAAGGTCCAGCGCGGCGTCCGCGCCATCGCTGCCGCCGACTGCCCAGATCACACCAGTGTTAACGTCAGAGCTGGACAAGCCGCCACCAACAGTCGACGCGACTCACACGAGGCGGCGGCGAACGTCTCGGCCACTGCGCGGCGCCGCACGGAGCGCGCGACGGTCGCCAGGCACGTGGACGACGCGACGCGGACGTCCCAGTCTTGGTGCGCGACTAGCGGCCGCAGCTGCAACGCAAAGTCGTGAGTGTCCATCAATCCATTGCCTAGTGTCGCACAGTAGACCGCACCCGCTGCAGGACGGACCGGCAGTACGCCGGGGACTCGGCCGCCGCCTCGCCGAGCCGCTCGGCCGCGTTCGCGCGGATCTGCGCGCTGCTGCCCTCTGTCCGCGCCACACGCCCAGCCAGTCAATCAGTCGGTCGGTCAGTCGGTCAGCGGTAGTGGCGACGAGTCGCCTCGGAGTCGGCGGTACCTGCGAGCAGCAGGAAGAGGCTCTCGAGCCGCGTCGCGTGCGTCTCCGCCGTCATGTTCATCAATCACGTCCTGGACACTGGGAATGGCAGATGGGTTACCGCGTAACCACGTGCGTTGCTCCAACATTTCAAACATTGTATATGTTCTAAAAGGTAGACAAGGCATCTCAACTGATGCATACATACAAAATAATGATGGGGATGAAATGGTACAGGGTGTTTACAGCATTGGTGGCGTATTTTTCTGTCGCTCTTTTATAAATCTAATCTCGCCAGAATTGCATCGGCTGCATCAGACACCATGGCGACGGCAACGGCGACGGCGACGGCGACGGCCGTGAAGGACTTTGAGCTCACGTGGGTGGTGTACGACCCGGCGGACCCGCTGGGCGCCGTGCTCGCGCTCTTCACGCTGTCTCCAGTGTACGCTCCTCGCTTCTCACCGCTCGATCACGCCCGCGCTCGCCGCTGACGCCCGCGCCGCGGCAGGTTCATCATGGTCATGTACGCGACGCTGGTCGTGTTCCAGCGCGACCTGGACTCGATCGCGCTGCTCGTCGGCCAGGTAGAGAGAACTCGGTTTGCCAGCTCCGCGTCCTCGCCGCCGCCTCACACGCGCTCGTGCGCCGACAGCTGCTGAACGAGGCGCTCAACCAGGTGCTCAAGCGCTCGATCCGCCAGCGGCGGCCCGACGGCGCGCGCATGGGCGGCAACGGCATGCCCTCGGCGCACGCGCAGTTCATCGCCTTCTTCGCAGCCTACGTCGCCGCCTACACGCTCAAGCGCATGGGCGTGCACCGGCAGCTGGAGAAGCAGCTGACCGTCGCCGGCGCGGCGGTGCTCGCGGCCGTCGTGTGCTACTCACGTGTACGGCTCGGCTACCACTCAGTCGAGCAGGTCGTCGTCGGCGCGGCCGTCGGAGCCGTCACCGGCCTGGCCTGGCACGCCATCGTCGCCGCGGTGAGTCGCTGGTGCCCATCGGATGCTGAGCCCGCCGCCCGTGCTCACCTCTCGTGGGTCTCCGCAGGCGTCTGGCCGGCTGTTCCCGGCCATCGCGCGCTCGGCCGTCGCGCAGGCGCTCCACATCCGGGACATCTCGCACGTCCCCGACCTGATCGTGTTCCAGCACCAGCTGTGCCTCGCTGCGAGCGCGGGCAAGGCGCTCTGAGTCGCCCGCCGATCGCAACCAAAGGCGCTAGCAAGCACACACAACTCGAAGCAAAACTTGCGCTTGCTCGCTTTTCTCTAGACCGCCGGGCTCTCATCCGCGCTCTCCACTCTCGTTCATCCCACTCACATGCAAAATACTTACTTACCTACCAAGCAGCCTCCGCGGCGCCTCATGCCCGCTGCGCCGCGCCGTCGCCGCCGTAGTCCACATGCGAGCGCTTGAAGTTCTCCGCCCACAGCTTCTCGAACAGCTCGCGCTCGTGCTGCGGCTGCGGCGGCCGCAGCTCCTTCGGCAGCTGCGCGGCCGGCCGGAACGCCACCGGGTCGTTCGGGCGTGCGTTCACCTTGCCCTGGTAGCCGCCCAGGAAGTCGATCAGCAGCGCCGGCTCGTTCGACTCGTACATGAGCTCGCGCACAAAGTTCTCGAGCGTGATGCACTTTTGATGCAGGTACGACGGCTCCAGGCGGTTGAACCACCGCGTGTCGATGTTCCCCCAGGCCTCCTGCGACCGCGGGAACCCCTCGGGCGGCAGCTTCTTCGCCAGCTCGCCGAACTCCGAGTACCGCCGCCAGTCGGCGTACAGGTCCTTGCCCAGCTGGAGCGTGATCAGGTACTGCGCGTGCCGGTCGGAGCCCGAGCGCGACTGCACGATGCGGAACTTGGGGATGGAGATGGTCGAGGACACGACCCGGCTGTTGCCGTCCTCCGTCGCGACCGTGAACGTCTTGTGCGCGGCCGTGAGCCGCGTGTTGGTCTGCTCGTCGCCAAGCACGTGCACGGCGTTGCCGACGTCGATGAGTCCGAGGTCGGCGCTGAGCCGGCGGCGCAGCGAGTGGAGCGAGCCGTCGCCGGCCCAGCTCTCGCTGCTCGAGTCGATGTCCGCGAACCAGCCCCACTCGGCGCTGCCGTCCTTGCTCATCATGGACGACGACCGGATGCGCGACGCTGGGGCGCCTACATGACAAGCCGCCGAGTGGCGAGCGCCACAGACCAACACCAGCCACAGCGTCAGCCCCTTTTCTGACTCGGTCGGCACGACCAGCAAGCTCCAGCCGCAGCGCCACGCAAAGACACGGCAGTGCTGCGCCGGGGCCGTCGACTAGCAGACAGGCAACACGTACCGCGGGGCGAGGCGAAGTGCGCGTGCGCGCGCATGAGCTCCGACTTGACCGTGCGCCGGTCCGTCGTGTTCATGTAGGTGGCGATGACGTCCACCGCGGGGCGGCCGCGCGGCGTGTTGGCGATCATGGTGATGGACGGCACCGAGTACGACACCGGCAGGTTGGACCCCTTGTCGACCGCGGACGCGCGCGTCGGGTCGCTGGGGGCGTGCGGCGTGCGGCGCACTGCACCGCCAGAGTCGAAGCTGAAGACGGCGCTGACGCTCTCGCGGTACTTGACGTACGGCAGCGACTGGACCGTGAGGTTGGCAGAGGCGCCGTCGGTCGGCGCCTTGGGCGGCAGCAGGTCGCGCCGCACGAGCGGCTCGGCCGTGCGCGAGAGGGACGACAGCGACGAGGCCGAGGCCGAGGCCGGCGGCTCTCTCGCGCCGGCGGCGTCCAGCGCCTGGCGCCGGAGCTCCATGGCGTCCACGTCCGAGGGCATGGTGCTCGACAGGTCGCACGGGTCGACGGACAGTTCAATGATCTCGAGCGGCGGCGGGCGACGGCGTGGGCGGTCCCACGCGTACGGCGGTGGCACCGGCGGGCGCTGCAGACAGAAGAACGCCTGGCCGATGGTGCTGCTTGGGTTGCGCGCTTCTCCTTGGGCGAGAGACGGGGTCTCCCTCCGGGATCGACGACGGACGATTTGCGGCCCCGAGCGCGGCGCGGCGGCTCGCCGGCGGCCGGCACCAGGCGCGCGCTGCTCGCGCTTCTTCCCCGCGCGGTCGGCACTCGGCGCGCGCTCCTTGCGCTCGGGTCCTGCGGCGGCCGCGAGGCTCTCCGGTCGCGGTCCTCGCCGCTGGCGGCTCGAGGCTGCGGTCGCTGACCGGTCGCGAGCGGAGAAGGAGGAGAAGGCGCGGCGCACCTTCCTCGCCTTCAGCGCGCGCGGGCGGACAGGTCGGCAGCTGCGAGACGCGGCGGGCCGGGGCGACGACGGAGCGGCGCGGGTCGCGGGCGGAGCCGGTCGACGAGGGGCGGGAGACGCGGGCGGCGGACGCGGGCAGAAGGCGCGGGCGATGCGAGCGGCGGGCGGGCGGACGGGCGGGCGGTGCGGGCGATGGAGACGCGGTCCTTCTCGGCCTCGGGGGGTCGAAACGACAACTAAGCGCGGCGGACTGGCGGTGGTTGCGGCGGCGGCGACGATGCCGCGCTCGCAACTTGAAGAACGGGGCGAAAAAAGCGCCGGGGGCATACAAACAGCGAGTGAGCGGGCGGGCTGGGCCGCGGGGCGACCATCGACCAGCGGCGACGGAACGCACCTGTGCGGATCTGGCGCGGGCGGGCGGGCGGAAGGCGGCGCGGCGGGGGCAAGCGCGGAGTGCGGCCGGCTGGGGCGAAGGCGACGGCGAACGCGAAGGCGAAGGCCAACGCGAATGCGGCGGCTTCTTGGCTTGGATACCCGAGAGCGCGAACGCGGAATGAAAGATATAGAAGCGCGCTGTCCGTGGATGAATGCGGGAGGCTACTGATACAAGGATGTAGCACCGCGAAAAACCCACCGCGCGACTGAAGCTATGTCCACCGCAATACTGAGGACGAGTTGGACGAGGGGACACGACTTGGCGCGCGAGGTTTTTACACCGTCGAGCGACCAGATGTATCGTTAATTCAGTGTGTGGCTGCGCTTTCGATTCTCGACGTTGAAGTAGCGTCGGCATCGACGGAATCGCCGCGGGAGGTGACGTGCGCTCGGAACGCCTTGCGCATGAGAGAGCGATGCCAGCCCGCAGGGCGTCACCACGGCGGTCACGACCCTGGTCGTCGCCACCAACCGCTTGCAGCCACCACTGCCGCCGCCTGCACAACAACAGGCTGCCAACACCACCCCGTCCGCGTGTGGTGTTGTTTACTGTGCTTGCCGCTCTCTCCCCCGCGTTTTTCTCACAAAGTGCAGATCGCAAACGCCCCGTCTCCGCCACTCGGATTTAAACCGATATTCACCGGTATGTTCCGACAACTTGTCGGTATTTTGAAGGATGGATGGACACACACTCTCGCTTCAAGGCGTTCCGCAGGTGGGTTCACCACACCCGAGCCGATGCGAGACTGTTCTCCGGATGGTCTCGGCTGGAGCGCAAGCCGGGCTTGACGCGTTCGTCGGCACCTGCCTGCGCTTCTGAACGGTTGATGCATCTGCGTGTTCACTGCCATGCGTTCGGAGTGTCTGGCGGCGCAATGGGCCAGTCCAGCACACCAGTCCGGTGCTCCATCCTGGTGCAGCTCACGCATCAGCCAGTAGTCGCGCCAGGATTCGTCACACGCCACGCGATGCATCTACCCGCTTCGGCACAAATGACCACCGGTCCAGGATGAGCCCGGGGGAGGGATCCCTCCCGGGCAAGCGCCACCGCGATGTGGCGCTCCTGCGTGCACACACGTGCAGCACAGCCTCGTCAAGTCGACCAGACAGCCGAGCAAGCGCCGCCCCCGGGGCGTAAACTGTGCGTGCTTGCGTCGACTGATTGACTGGCTGGCCTGAGCCCGAGCGACTTGTTGGTTTGTGCCGTCTGAAGCGATGACTCTCGCCCGCGGGCAGTGGGACTGCACCAGGAGCGATCGGGCGACCGCCTCACCGGCACTGCCCCAGGCATCAGTCGTCTCGACGCCAGCTCCGGCCCGGAGTCCGGCCGCCGAGGCGCTCGCTTGAAGCGCGCCGGGTGGAGGCAGAGTCCGTCACATGCCCAATCGAGCGGGTCGTCGCCACCTGATGAAGAGCAGGCTTTCCATTCTTCCTTCCCTCGTCAGCAAAGATACGCATGCGCCTTCGGGTCCAAATCCTTCAGGTGGTGCTTGCGAAGTGCAAGCGGTCAATCCTCTCTTTTGCATAGTTATTGTATTGATTCCATCTACCAGGTGATTAGGAATTGGTGGAATAGTAGCAGGCGTTTTATCTGATTACTTGTGAAATTGAAAAATGCAATGCTGAAGGGTATTTGAAGCCAGTGGAGGCGGTATAGCATGTGTGTAGCGACCGTATAGCATCGTTGGCGAGTATACGTCCCGCGAGTCTTTGTCGCCTGCGAACGCAATGAAATGATGGGTGATCCCATAGAAAACCCGAACGCGTGGCGGCTGAAACGCAAACCGCGAGCCAGATGGTATACACGCGTATACACGCTGTACACGTTGAGACTTGAGGGTCGGCGCGCGCGTTTGTAGCACGCCGTGCACCTCTTTTCCGGCAACCACAAAGAACGCGCACCCCGTCCCCGCTTCCCACACTGTTGATATAGCGGGCGATCCATCCCCGCAGTCGCACGCGCGCGCGCCAGCCGAGCAGTCTCCGCCTCCTCCTCCTCCTCCCGCCCGGCTGCTCGCTGCTCCCTTCGGCGCCGCGCATTGGGAATTTGGCCGCCGCGCAGACGCCGCCGGTGCATGAGCGACTCGCTGCCGCTTTCGCGCCCGCCCCGCACCCCCCGCGACCACCGGCAGCAGGACCAGCGCCGAGCGCTCGACCGCGACCGCAAGGCGCAGCAGCAGCAGCGCGACATGGCCGGAGGCGCCGTCGCCGCGCTGTACGCCGGCAACGACCTGGCCGGCGCGACCAAGGAGCAGATGCAGGCGCAGCAGATGCAGATGCAGGCGCAGCAGCCGCAGCACGGCACGCGCAAGTACCACCACGACTCGGCCGGGACGTTCTCGGAGACCGAGTCGGAGCCCGAGCCGCTGCCCTTCTGCGCGTGCGATGACGAGTACCTGCACCGCTGTGCGTACCACCGCGGCGAGCACCACGGACTGAGCTTCGAGCTGGCGCACGACTTCCTGGACCTCAAGCACCTGCTGCGCACCATCCACGAGCAGGAAGTGCGCCGCTACGTGTTCCAGGGCACGCAGGTGGGCAAGGTCATCGAGTTCCTCACGCTGCGCCACTTCCTTATGAACGAGGTGCAGCTCAACTCGATCACGCGGCTCATCCGCGACCGGCTGAGCCACATCCGCCAGATCACGCTCGTCGACACGCTGGACGCGGGCTTCGTGCGGCGCCACCGCGTCGCCTTCCGCCGCTTCTGCACGGCCGTCTTCGCTGTGCACCCGCTCATCAAGTACAACTCGATGGCGGCCGAGCTGCCCGAGGACAAGCGCCACCTCATGCGCGAGATCGCCATCCGCGAGTGCCCCATGGACAACACGTTCTTCGGCAGCATCGGCTCGGCGCTGCACTACTCGAACACGGTCTCCAAGCTCGACCTGCAGGAGCTCATGGACCCGCAAAAGGTGCGCGAGGAGGACCTGCACCTCTGCTGGGGCTGGCTCATGTTCGGGCTCTTCCACCCCAACTCGAACGCGCGCATCACGGACCTCGACCTGTCGCGCAACATGCTGCGCATGAAGGACATCCGCGTGATCGAGGGCATGATGTCGGGCGGCCACCCGGCGCTCGTGCTGCTCATCCCCGAGTACGCGTCGGCGCTGCAGCGCTACAGCAAGAGCAGCCGCGACAAGATCCTGCGCGAGGACGTCAAGCGCGCGCTGCTCAAGGGCATTCCGCACCGCCGCGTCTTCGCGCTCGTCAAGAAGGGCACGACGGTCCGCCCGCTGCCGACCTCCAAGCTGTCGCAGAGCGAGGTGTTCACGGACCTGCTGGTTGAGAAGGAGCTGCTCGAGGTCTTCTGCATCCTGCGCAAGTGGCTGTGCGTCGTCATCCCGGGCTTCGGTCTCGGCTGGCTGCCTCGGCAGAGCGCGATCGAGATGACGGAGATCGGCATGTCGCCGCGCATCTGCTCGCCGGCGCCTCTCATGCGCTCGGTCGCCTTCTGGAACATGATCGAGGCGCACGACGCCGAGGGCATGGTGGTCCCGCTCATCACGCTGCTCTTCCAGATGACGGGCATCAGCGAGCGCCTGGAGGAGATCAACCTGAGCGAGAACCGCATCGGCAGCCCGGACCAGTTCGGCATCCCGGCGACCGAGATCCTGCACCGCATTATCTATTTCTCGCCCTATTTAACGACGCTCAACCTGTCCGAGTGCCAGCTCACCAACATCTCGCCCATCGTCGAGGCGTACAAGCGCGGTCGCTGCCGCATCCGGAACCTCAACCTCGACTCGAACCAGCTCGGCTTCCGCGGCGCGTTCGACCTCGCGATGTTGCTCATCAGCGACAGCCAGACACCTGCCGGCGCGTCGCTCACGGATCTGAGCCTGCTCTTCAACGACATCGACGCCATCGGCACGCGCGCGCTGCTCGAGGCGCTGCAGTACAACCGGCACCTGCAGCACCTCGCGATCGAGTACGGCAACGAGTTCCCGCCCGAGCTCGGCGACCTTGAGTTCACGGGCGACGCGGCCACATGGCACGAGAACTTCCTCTTCGAGCGCCTCGCGGTGCTGCGCGTGTTTGAGCGGTACTCGCTCGGCCAGCCGCTGGACGAGAACGTCATGCACCTCGTGTGGGAGTTCCTGGGCTTCGACGAGTCGTGAGCGCGGCGGCGATAGACGCGGCCGCCTGCCGCCGTGGCCAGTATAATATCGGCGGACGCGGTCGGAGCCATCGATCCAGTCATCGACCCAGCCGTCATCGACTCAATGAACGGACCGCCAGCCCTCGCGACTCGACCGCAGAGCCGCCTCTTTGATATCTCGCTTTCTTGCTTGCCTTGCTGTGTACATTCGGGTGCGTGGTTATTTTATGAATCGATCGACGTCGTTTCCTCTCGCCGTCAGCCTCCTCATGCGTCGCTCGGCGGTCGATCTCTCCTCCGCTCCCGTCCTCCCAACCTCACGACGTCCGAATGGTTATGACGATGGTTGCTGTCCAGGAGAAGATTACATCCAACCAAAGCACCTAGAAGTCGTCTGGCGTCCGGTTCCAACCGCGACGCCGACATCTCCGTCAGCAATTGGCAACTGCGGCGGCCACTCGCCGCGCGCTGCCAACCGGTGCGCATTCACTGTGGAGACCTGCCAGCTTCGACCACTTTCGATTGATGTGAAACTGGAGTGACGGAGGAAGGCTCAACCGTTTTGCTTGACGTGGCGCTTCAAGATCATTTGTGGTCGATTACCGTGATTTACCGTTTTATCGCATCTAAATACGTAGATATTTCAAAACCCTCGTCTGCATTCGCAGATTCTCCTGCTCACACCGCGCGACCGGACGAATCGAGTCGGCATACAACGCGCAAGTGAATTCTTTCCAGCTTCCCCCAAGCCCAAGCCCAGCGCCACATCAACAACCAGGACGAGAGCTGCTCACTGAGGTGACCGGAGCAAGCGGCGGGCGTCATGGGGCTCAAGAACCAGTACCTGCTGCTGCTGTTCGTGTTCGGCGTCGTGGCGCGCGGTCTCGTCAAGGTGCGCGGCGCGTCTCCCGTCGTCTGACGCTGTCCAACGCCCTTCTAACGGTTCGTCTACCGCCCGCGGAACTGTGAAATGCCTGCCGCCCGCAGACGGCGTTCGGCGCCAACGTGTCGCTGTCGTTCCTGCTCGCGCTGGCCGTGTACTACTGGTACTCGAAGCGCCAGGAGCGCAGCGTGTACGACGACATCGCGCGGCTGCAGGCGCAGTCGGCGGCCAAGCTGGACGCGCTGCACGGCCGCGGCGACGGCCGCGTGACGGAGCTGAGCATGGCCTCGCGCCAGACGCAGTTCGTGCTGCGTCCCGAGGAGGCCTCCATCGTCACGTACGTCTCTCCCTCTTTCCACCTCGATGGGGTGATACTAGCGCTGACCAGGCCGTGGACGCGGTGCAGCGACCGCATGCGCCAGTACTCGAAGAAGTTCGGCGGGTCGCTCCAGGACCGGCGCAAGTTCCTCAAGCGCAACGCCAAGCCGCGGCGAACGGCGGACGGCGAGGAGATCGACATCAACGACCCCGCACAGGTCGCCAGGCTGACAGAGACGTCTCACAGTGCCGCGGGCGGCGACAAGAAGGGCAAGAAGACGGGTAAGGGCCGCAAGAAGGACCAGGCGGTCGAGAAGATCGTCGAGGAAGCCGTCGACGCCACGCTGTAAAGCCCACGAGGGGTTGAGACGTAATACTACTTGTCGGTACGGCGCCGCTTGCACGACGGTATGTATTAGCTCTGGATGGCGCACGCTCGGCGCGTCACCACAGATACCGCGCGCAGTAGTACAGGCACGGCGCGACGAAGAGAAAGCTGTCCATGCGATCGAGGCAGCCGCCGTGGCCGGGGAAGAAGGCACCCGAGTCCTTGACGCCCGCGAGCCGCTTGACGAACGACTCGACCAGGTCCCCGAGGATGCAGAGCACGCCCAGCACGAAGCCAAGAGCGATCTGCGCGCTGACCGGCACGACATCGCGCGGCGGGAGGAAGAAGCGCAGCGCCGTTACGTGGCGCGGCAGCGCGAACATCACGAGCACCGTGACGACGCTGGAGGCGACGCCCGCGGCCGCACCGACGACCGTCTTGCCCGGGCTGATGGTCGGCGCGAGCTTGGCGCGGCCCAGCGCGGAGCCCATGACGAGCGCGCCGGTGTCGCAGACCCACGAGCAGCAGAGCCCGAGGATCTGAAGCCCGAGCCCGAACTTCTCGCTGGTGGACCGGAGCAAGATGGCGTGCACAAACCCACTGACGATGAAGCAGAGCGCGAAGACGTCCAGGAGCAGCGCGACCAGGATCGCTGCAGCAGGAGGCAGACGCCGTTCAGTCACAAATCGCCCGAACTGAAGGGCAGACAGCAAGAGACCCACCGCGATGGCTCGACGTCGAGGAAGCGCGCGCGAGGTGGAAGCACGTGAGCACCAGGAAGGCAGCGAACATCGCCATGTCTGGTCCACGCACTCCGGATCAGCCATGCACAGCATCCCGTTCAACGAGGACCACCACCTACCGCTCATTCCCTGCTGCCCGCTGGCCGCAGCAACACACGCGACCGCCCCAGTTGCTACGAGCAGTCCACGATGAGCCAGTGAGCTGCGAGCGCTATCTTGCTTCTGCTTGTCGCCGTCCTGGCACGCGGTCGCGACGATCCGGGGCGATATGGACCCGGAGAACTCGACCAGACAGAGGCAGCAGAGCGCAGAGGCCAGCAGCACCATGCCGCGCGGAGACGCCAGCAGCCGCAGCGCCGTGGGGATGCCCACGAGCCCCGTGAGCGCGCGCCGGCCCCACTGGACGCCCATGGCTGGTGCTTGGGCTTGTGCTGGGCACAATGCAGCCAGAGTCGTTGTCGACCCCACGTGCATAGTTGCAGAAACGAGGGATCTGGGATAGTGACTTCAACTTGGACAAGTGGATGGCGTCTCAATGTGATTCCATTTTAAACTTGCCCTGGCAATGTCGACGCCCCTTGTGCTTGCTTGCCTTTGGCGACCTTGATCCCAGAGCCTTCACTCATGCCGGTTGGCGTGGAAAACCCGCGGACTCAGGCGGGATGCCTCTGTCGAGTGCTGAGGCAACTGCTGGTGGCACCATGATAGCGACAGGTAGCCGCACCATCCGATGTTGATGAGATCCTGTCGAGTATGTTGGCGACAGTGATGGCGGTGGTTGATCTCCTTGTGGTTTGTTGGGCGAGGGTTTTCACGGCTGTTGTACGTCGTTTGCTGCTATCTGTTCCTTGTCGAACTGTTTCGCCTGGATTTCGCCTTGATCCATCGCAGAACCCAGGGCCTTGGTTCCACCGTCGCAGGCCCCAAGTGCGCGGCAGTTGGGCAACAGGCACTGGCTTTCAGGCAGCACACGAGTGAGCACGCCGACTTGGTGAGCGCGTGGTGCTTTTGCTGTACCCATGACTTGTGGGCTTCGACCAGCTCATCCTCGAGGTTGGCGTTAGAAAGCGAGCCATGTCGCTCACAAAGTGTCGGCTACCCAGGTGATGTGTCGTGCGCAATTTGTCTGTGATCAAAACTCGGCACAGACATTGGCTTATCATATGTGACAGGTTATATCGATACAAAAGCGAGAAAACGTGGTATGAACTGGACAGCGACATCGATTTCAGCAGTTTTGAGTGGTCGAAATTCCACTGGAGAATCCATGATCAGGCGTTGTGGGTTCATGGTTACCGCGCGTCAGTGCGTCAAGTTCACCCCGTTCCAGTGCGAGCACGAGCTCACCATCGAGGAAGCAGCACCTCCGCGCGCTGTCCGACTGCAGCCCCACGTCGTCGTGCCCGGTGCCCACCTCAGCAAGTAGGTGGGAACCGAGGATCACCGGGCCGGATCAACTGCCGGAATGCTCTCGAAACGACAGCGCCATTCCGAGATCCGACTCGAAGTCAACAAGGGACTAGCGACTATCGTGAGAATTTCCGGGCCAGCAAACCATGGGGGCAACCACGTTCATCATCCTCGGCATCTGTCTGTTTATCGTGCTGCTGGTCGTCATCGCCGCCCTCGTCGCTCGCTACCGCCGGCGTCACCAGGCGCAACCGGAACTGCCAGTCACTCAGTCGACCGAGAGGCGCCGCGGCGGAGACAACGACACTGCCTGGGCACACGGCGTCGTCATGGTCGCTGCAACCTAAGATGGGCCACGTCCATGGCCGTCGTGTGCCCATCAGCACCTCACGACGGCGAATGAGGCGATGGCGTCTTGTGAAGCCCCTGCGAGTGCATGCATCATTGTCAGCGAGACTGCAGCTTCCGCTTTCACTCCAAGACGGGACTTGGGGCTGGAGCGCCATCGCCACTGAGCGCGACTGTATAATTCAACATGCAAATATTCTGGACAACTGGACCAATGGCGAGGCATTACGACTTTCGGCCTGCCAGCCTGCGATTGAGGAAGGAGCTGTCGTTCGCAGTGGACTACAAGATCCTGGTTGCGGTGACAGCTGGGTGATCACTGCGGCCTTTACGAGCTCCTTGCACCACGTTTGTTCCAGCCCTGATCGAAAGACAGTAAGGCTCCGAACACCTTGGCGTGGTCGCCCCAAGAACCCAGCGGGCACTCGAACAGCAAAAACGGATGAACAACCCCGCGTTGGCCGTCGCGGTCCCATTATCCGCGTGCGCCGCTATTCATCCTGCCCGCTTCTGCCTGTAGCAGTGCTGTGCAATGCGATGGAGAGCTGCACGCATGGCCATGCCTTTGAGCGAGAGACTCGAGGGTGGCAAGCGCGACCACCTCTTCCGCTTGCTTGGCAATGCAGTCGTGGACGAACGAGCGACCACGTCTCAGTCTCCGCCGTTCTCCGACGTTCCGAGCGCTCTGCACTGCTGCAACTCACTGTCCGTGATCTGCGCGCTGGGAAGCCTGGCCGCCTGGATTTTCGCCCCGATGCCACTGTGATGGACACCAGCGAAGCCTCGAGCCTCGAGGCGGTCAAGCATCGGAGGAGCCCCGCGGCGACATGCAATCGCCGCTCAACCACTGCCGAGGCCGACACCTTCCACGGGCGGAGAGCTCGTCGCCAGCCGGAGGCGGTGCTCACCTGCGCGCTGGATTTTCTCGCCCCCATCAGCTCTCATCTGCCCTCAAAGTGGGTACTCCGTCAGCGTCTCTGCTCGCTCCAAGGCTTTGAGTCAAACGCGAGTGCCGCGGAAAGAACTCCACGAAGCGCGCGCTGAGAAGGAAAGCGCGATCATCCGCCAGCATCCAGCGAGCCTGCTCGCCTCCATCGGCGACCGCAGGCTTCTTCACGCAGGACGTAACGCCAGCAGAGCTGCAGCCTCCACAACGGCTGCTGGCCGGGTTCAACACGGGCTTGCTGTCCGACTCGAACAATATAGAACGATAATATTGCTGATGGCAGTGACGAATCCATCTGTTGAGACTTCTCCGACATTCGATTCTAGTCGATATGCTATCTGGCAGGCCATAACCCCTGAGCGCCAGTTCTTCGACCATGGAACTCCTCACTTCATTCTCCGATTCCCCGCCCCGCCAACACCTCGAACCCGGCGAAGCTCGAGCGCCGCAGCCAAGGAGCTCCCTTTTCCCCCTTCAACCCCCTGCTTGGATGCCGCTCCTGCCGGTGCGCACGCGCCTCCTGGCGCCGGCGCTGCTGCTGGCGCTGCTGCTGGCGGTGGCGTCGGCCGCCGACTCGTCCTCGTCCGGCAGCACAGTCGTGTCGACCGCGAGCAACTGCGAGATCTGCCGCGACACGGGCAACTGCTCGCTGGCGTACAAGAGCACGCCGGGCAAGTACTGTAACGCGTGGCTGAGCAACACGGGCGAGACCAAGGCGTGCTGCTGCGCCGTGGCCGACGTCTGCTCCTCGGACAACAACTACGAGTGCACGTGCAGCCACTCGCCCGCCAAGACGTCGCGCACCTGGATGTGGATCCTCATCGGCTGCTTCCTCGTCGGCGTGCTGATCGCAGCCGGCATCAGCTACTGCATCCGCCGGAGACGGCAGAAGCAGCGTGGCGACGTCGCCTACGTCGAAGGCAACGCCGCCACCTACGCCCAGCCCGTCGTGTACACGCAAGGCGCCTACCCGCAGCAAGGCTACCCCCCTCCTCCCGGGGCGTACCCGCAGCAAGGATACGTGCAGCAAGGATACCCCCAGCAAGGATACGCCCCGGGCTACGGGCCTGGGTACGGCCATGGCGGCGGATACGACGACCGTCGCGGACGCCGCGGCATGGGGACCGGAGGCGCCGTGGCGGCCGGAGCGGCTGGCGGGCTCCTGGGCGGCCTGATCCTCGGCGACATGCTGTCTGACGCCGGCGGCGGCGGTGGCGGCGACTTTGGCGGCGGCGAGTTCGGCGGCGACTTCTAGGCGCTTTGGTTGTAACAATCACCTGAACAGCAGCCATCGTAATAGCAGATCACTAGCCTCATTTTCACACGGTGCTCTCGAACAACATGCATTTGGCGACAGCAAACCCGAGCAATGAGCCCGCTTGCTTGCCGTGGAAGAGCGTGTCCGTCCGTCTAAAATGCACGCTCGGCGTTGCAGGGGGCTTGGAGTGCGATTGGCAACAAAGGGACAGCACTGGCCCAGACTCCATCTCTGCGAGCAGCAACATTCCTGCTGCAGCATTGAATTGGTGCTCGAAGCTGCGACCAACAAGACGCCTCCGCTAAGCGAGGAGAGGGACGCCGTAGGAATGGGCTGTGTCGTCTTGGACCTGCCGCCTGCCGGTCGATGGCTGCGCCTCTGGGGCGAGCGGCAGCGTCTGGTGGCGTCGATGGTAGCGCGAGACGCACGCGCTTCCAAAAACCCAGAGCACGACCAGCGCGAGGGCACCCATGACGATATACATGATGTCCTCCATTGCTGCTTGTGGGATCGGTCGATAGCTGCTTGTTGTCTTGGCGGCGGATTTCGGAATGGAGTCACTTCTCACGACGAGAGGACTCGACTGGAAGTGTATCCACAATGGCGACGGTGCTGCTTTCTCCCCCTCCCCTTCCCGCAGAACTGTGCCAAATGAATCAAAAGAGATGGTTCAAGGCTCTGAGCCGAGCCAACAGAAGCATGTCACTTGATTCGATCACCTTGAAGGTAGCCATCACTGATGGCTACAGTGCCTTTGAGGTGATCGTGCACTCCTGGAGCAGCTACAATGCAAATCGGGCAGTGCTCGCACCATCAAGAGACAAAGGCTGGAGCCTCCACGGGCATCATGCGATCGGCCACCCAAACGACTAGCAAAAGAGATTACCAATTATACAGTCCTCGTCAATGGATTCGATGGCCAGCTCTGCTGAGCTGCATGTAAGCTGATCTTGGAGGCTGACGACTCTGTGACGTTCGTGAAGTCTTCTTCCAACGCAACCGATGGAAATCGGTCGAGGGCGTCCATGTGCAGCGTTAGCTGGCAACCATGAGAGGAACACCGTACGCCCAGGCCGTGTCGTCGTCTCCGACCCGCCGCTTGCGGTTCGTTGGCTGCGACTGGGTCACTGGCAGCTGGGGCTGCGTCTGGTGGCGCCGACGGTAGCGTGAGACGCACGCGGCGATGAAGATTACCAGCACGATCAACAGGGAGACGCCGAGGCTGACGAACGTGACGGTGGACGCCATGATGCTTTGAGCGCTTGTTGCCTTGGGGGTTGATTTCGGAATGGCAGGCCCCACAGCAGGGCGGAATGAAGCGGGCGTTGGACTCGAACGTCTGGAACCGCACCTACAATGCGCTTGAAGCTCTGTTGGACCTGGCAAAAATCTACCAGATGACCCTCTTATATATGATATTTGCTTCCAATGCGAAAGACAATGCCTTGGCAGAGACGGTAGTTTTACCTGTCATAACGGATGCATTTTTGTTCGACCATCATCTCTTTTTCGTGCGACAGTTTCAGATCCACCGCATATGGCTACAGGATTCGCTTTGAGCAATGCAATGCTCCTCGGTCCGACTCGGACTTCGAGAACGGGGCATTCAAGGTGCTGAGGCGAAGCATTCGAACCAATTTCGCAGACCAGCACCACGGCGATCGTCGCAGAATCCACGCGACCTCTTTTAATCTTCACAAGTTTGTTCATCTGCCGATACTGATCGAGTCCATGGATCCCAATCACGCACGAATCACGCCGACCGTCGATGCCCGTCATGCCGGGCTATTGAAAGTCTGGAGGCGATATACCGGCATTACCGTTCTTGAAGAGAACCCATGGTTTGTCATGCATCGAGGACATGGTTCAAATTTGTCGTGTGTACCCATATTTGCTCAAGTTTTGGATACATGAGGCTGCCATCAGCTCCGACATACGAACTGTTGATCTGCAACTTCACTCCGTGCCAGCCCCAGTAGGCGGCGGAGATACATCAGTCCAACGGCAACCATTTCGGGTGCTCCATTGTGTTGTTCTCCACGTTCCACGTAGTCGTCTAACCTAGCACAGCAACACGCTGTCGTCTTCACATCTGTGGATCCGGAAAACACATCGACAACACCATTATGAGATCCGAGACAAGGGACCAGCGACTTCCGTGAGAACCTCCGAGTCAGAAAAGCGTCACGGGTCCACCACTACTACCCTCATTCTCATATGCCTGCTACACGTAGTGGTGCTCATGGCGCTTCTGGCTGTTATCCCGTCTTTCGTGTTGCGCTACCGCGGACGTTGCCAGGAGCAGCCACAGCCGCCCCAGTGCTCGGGCGAGATGGATACAACGATATTGTCAGGGAACCTGATCACGATGATCGAATCCAAATTTTATCCAGTTTTTTATCGGTTTTCGGAAGTGAACATCTATTGGATATTATTTTTATCGCATCCGGTATCACATTGGATTATCCAACCCGTCCTCATCATCGAGCAGTCCAAACACAACGCAGCTCAGGGAGCTTTGTGTAATACTGTAGCGCTGGTATGCAGCGTCGGTGGTGCCTTTCGCTGGGTAGATGCGCAGCTGGTCCGCGCCAATGCATCGTCTCCTGGTGAGAAGTATCGCAGGGGTCGACCGGCCGAGATGATCCGATGCGCCTTGCCATGCGCATCGAGTTTACCCACGCGGATTTGCCCGCGTTGTGTCCTCGCGCTCAGCTGACTTGGTAAACGCGTGTCGCATTGAGCGTCGGGCGGAGGAACTGGTAGAGAAGATGGACATCGTCAGTCTCGCCGTGGTGCCGTTCGAACAGCGCGGTAAAGTTGCTGTCCATTCAAAAAACAAGTGGTTTTTATCCGCATTTCATCCAGATCGACTGCTGAACTATCTGATAGGGTGGATCATCACAACGGCTGGCAATCTTGTCATCTCTCTCTCACGCACAGCGAGATTACCTTGGGCGAGACCCATTGGGACACGCGCGCACTCAGAGCGAGAGACGGACACTTTCAATGCTGTGAAAAGCTCGCTGTTACGGCAAGCGCTCGCTCCATGCCCATCAGCAACGCGATTGCTGCACTGCAGCATGAAGTTCGGGAATCAAACGTGGGATCCACGAGGCTGGGACACTACATGCGCCATCGTTGTTCTCGTTCACACAGCAAAGAGATCCGAGCGGGCGAGCCAGTAGTGTTGCCCAAGAGAGCAACGTGAAAGCACCAAGGCGGCTCGATGTATTACACATCTGCATCCTGCGATAGAGAGTCAATATCCGGACAACATCCAAGGCGTTTCATCCAGTCGCGAGCGTTTTATCCGACGCTCGGACTGCTTTCTCCGGATCATTCCCCGATCTCCTTGGGCACGCGCACACCTCTCCGAACTCGACTCGCCTCCCGGTCGCGATGCCGTTCCTTCCCACGCGGTCACGCCGTGTCGCCATCCTGGTCACGGTGCTGGCACTGCTGCTCGCGCTGACTTTGGCGGCCGATTCCACGTCCAGCAGCACCGCGGCGACGAACTGCGAGACCTGCCGCGACACCGGCAGCTGCTCCAAGGCGTACAAGAACACGCCGGGCAAGTACTGCAACGCGTGGCTCGACGCCTGGGGCAACACGCGCGCGTGCTGCTGCGCCTCGAGCGACATCTGCTCGTCCAGCAACAACTACGAGTGCACATGCCGGCACGGGTCCGCGACCCCAACCAGCACCCCGACCGCCACGGCGTCGTCGACCTCGTCCACGTCGTCGGAGGCTTCCAACAAGCACAAGAAGTGGATCCTCATCGGCTGTCTCATTGCGGGCTTCATCGCCGTCGTGTGTGTCGTCTTGTGGCTCAAGAACCGTCGCGAGGACGAGCATGAGGAGCCCAACGACACCCCGGTGCACGTCCAGCCTGTCGTGGTCTCGCAGCCCGTCTACCAGCAGCAAGCGTACGTCCCAGCCTACACGCCGGCCTACGCCCCTGCTCCGGGTTACTCGTCGGGCTACGCTCAAGACAGCAACGATTACCGGAAGGACGAGGGGCGGTCGGGCATGAGCACTGGCGCCGCGGTGGCAGTCGGCGCGGCCGGCGGCCTTGTCGGCGGCCTCCTCATCAGCGAGATGATCCACAGCGGCGACGACGACCACGAGAGCGGCAACCAGGGCGGAGGCGCCTACACCGGGGACTTTGGCGGCGGTGACGGCGGCTTTGGCGGCGGCGACTTCGCCGGCGACTTCTAAGCGTCTACTCGGTCGCGGGTACAGTCTGTCGGACTCAGTGGCAGACCGAGGGCGTGGCTGCTATGGTCAGGCAAGTGCCCAGGCTCTCAATCGATCAGTCAATCAATCAGTTCATCAATCGTTCGGCAGCACTTCAGAGTTTTCACCATGAAGTTCAGCCCCATGCTGACGCCACAACCTGTCTCAGACAGGATACGCGTCGACCACCCCGGTCCGGCGCAACAATCGCAACTGCCGAGCGTCGAGCGTCAAGCGTCGGGCCGTCGGGAGTCCGCTCGCTGCTCATTGCTCGCTGCTCGCTGCTCGCCCCTCCACCGCCCAGCTCTCGCCTCCTTCCTCCCTCCTCGCTCCGTCTCGCCTCGATGCCGCCCAGCAAGCGCCGCGCCGCGGCGAAGGCGTCCGCCAGCGTGACGCCCGCGTCCAAGTCGAGCGCCGCGCGTCAGTCCCCTGGTCCGAAGCCGACACCCTCGCCGCCGCCGTCCAGGCTGCCGGGCGTGCTGGCGGCGCTGGTCGTGGCGGCGGTCGCGCTGGCGGCCGTGGCGCTCGAGATTACCACGTCGCCCGCGTACGCCAACTCCAAGGCGCTGCAGAGCGCGCTCAAGAAGTGCTTCATCGCCTTCGTGTGCCTCGGCGTGCGGCTGCAGCTGCGCGAGCTGGCGTTCGGCCCGCGCGGTCGCCGCCAGACGCTGCGCTCGCTGCTCGCGGGCCACGGCCGCGCGCTCGCCATGGCCTACGCGGCCAACGCGGCGGGCACGACCATCATCCGCCCGGCGTTCGGCGCCGCGCCTCAGTACGAAGAGACCTTCTGGCTCGTCGTGCCCACCTACGCTCTCGTCGAGTTTGCTGTGGACGGCCTGCGCGTCCCGCTGCCGCTGCTCAACGCACTCATCGGGTTCGGCGTCGGCTGGCTCAAGGCCGTCACCATCTCCAAGCTCGTGCTGCAGTGGCACGAGTCGGCCTCGGCGCACCCGCTCACGTTCGTCGCTGTCTCGACCGCCAACCTGTTCGCGAGTGGCGTCGTGCTGCGCTACTTTGTGCACTACCAGCGCTCGCGGCGCCTCGTCAGTCTCTCGCTCAGCGTCTTCTGGTCGCTCGTCAAGATCATGGCCGTCTCGGCGGCCATCGGACTCGTCGCGCACGTCGCCAACCACTTCTCGACGCAGCACGCGCGCCAACTGGAAGCGCGCGCGCTCTTCGCCGTCGTCGCCTGGTTCGCGCTGCACAAGTACTGGGAGGCGCCGCTCGAGAAGCTGCTGGCGATCGTCCTCGCCGGCGGCAAGGGCAAGACCAAGCGCGCGTAGATCGACTGCAGCCTGACCCTGCGTGACGATAGAAGCCTTCATCACTTGCTCCTCTTCTTGCCGCCCTTCTTCTTGCCACCCTTCTTGCCCTTCTTGCCCTTGGGGAGCGCGTTGACCGCCTCCAGCGCACGGATCTGGAACACACTGCCAGGGATCACGTGCGCGTACTCGCCGCGCTCCAGCGCGCCTCTCGGATCGGTCACGACCGTCACTTGGGCGACGCGCGCGTGCTCCAGGTTGCGGTGGATGACCTCGACGCGCGGATGTGATGGGCCGAACGCGTCCGTGTAGATGCGCTTCGCCTCTTTGAACAGCAAGAACGCTTCCTCGAGCGGCGAGAACTCCGCCGTGGACGTTCCGTACTCTTCTTGGCTCAGACAGCACGCAACGTTGTTCATTGCTGTCGCCAGGTCGATCTCGGCCACGGTGTTCGACCCGCCGCCTTCATCCGGCACTCCCCTGCTCGTCGCCGTGATGGCAGCGGCTTTGCGCGCGCTGAGCACTTGCTGGTGCGCCTGCTTGGCTAGCGACAGCTCGCCCATGTAGAATAGAGTGCACGCCATGCAACTGCGCACCAAAAGACGTGCTGGGTGGTCTGACGGCAGCGTCTCAGCCATCTTCAGCGCCTCGGCATACGTGTCCAGCGCCTGGACGTCTTTGTGAGCGCTATCAAACACGCTGGCGATCAGCAGACTCACGAATACTCGCAGCTCGCCGCTTTCCATGGCGTCGCCGCTCAGATCCGCCAGCTGAGATCGGCACGCGTCGAGGGTGGAGAGAGCCATCTGACAAGGACAAGCGGCGTGTGGTGAGCTTTCTCTTCCTCGCAGCACACTGATCCGGGCTGCACCGACTTACATTGAACTGGCCGACGTTCTGGTACTTAATGGCACTTTCAACGAGGTGTAGCACGCTCGCCGGCATCGGTGGCGGCGACGCGATCTCCCGGATCATGATCACCTGAGGCGGCCTTGCTCTTGGCGAGCGATTCAAGCTCGCTTCCGATCGCTCGTCATGGTTGGACGCTGCATGCTTGAGGAGCATCAGCGCGTGAGCCCCCTTCACTGGTACAACAGCGGGCGGGAGCGAAGACAGCGGCCGCGTCGGGCTGCTTCTTCGAGGAGGTAGGCGAGAGAACAGGACGCTCCGCTTCGGTGGCGGTTGGTGGTTGATCGAGGGGTGTCGCGACAGCTTCTTCTTCCCTGCTTCAAAGCCTGCGAGCTGCATCGTGATCTCCTCGATCGTGCTTGCGAGAGTCGCGTTTTCCCGTCCTCGCTCTGGCTGATCGATCTGTCTCTCGCTGCTGCTCCTGTTGTCGCTGTCTGCCGCCGGAGCTGATGCTTGGACTCCGTCAGTATCCACTTCGTCCGTCCCTGAACCAGACATCACCATCGGCACCACGCTCGCGGGACATCCCTCGTCTCTGATGATCGTGATGTTCATGTGCTGCAGCAGCAACTCGATGCTGAACTCGAGGCGGCACGTCTCGATGGCGCGACGCAGCTGGGCACCCTCGCGCTGGAGCGTCTCGTGATGGAACGCCGAGGCAGTGCGGCAAAACAGTTCCAAGAACTGCATGAAAGAAAGCTCACTGGACGGGTTTGCTGCCGCTAGAGGCGCGCCTGGACTTCGGTCAGCTCGCCACCCGTCGTTCACAGCCGACTGCAGCTCCTCCATCATCTGTGGCGCACCAAGTGCGGTCAATGCAATGCTCTGCCACGCCTGGCAACCCGGCACATCTCACCTGAGCGAGGTCGCTGTACGTGAAGTAGTCCTCATACTCAAAGTACGCGTTCAGGAAGTCGACGAACCCTTCGAATGTGATGGTGTCGGCCACGCCGTGCTCCCCACCGCTCGGTATTCTGTTCATCGTGCCGTACAGTTGAAATCCCTGCACCAGCTTCGCGGAGTGTGCCCGCAGCGTGTCGAGCACGCTGGCCTTGGTTAGCTGGCGTCTCAGCGTGTCCATCCGGCGCGTCGTGAGCGCTTGAGTGGTGGCGATTTCCTCCAGGAGCAGCCCGATAAGGTCCGACTCGGGGCGGCGCGACGCCAGAGGCACATGGCCGCCTGGCGCGCTGTCCTCATACTTGACGCGCGCAGTCTTGGCGAGGGCAATCTGGAAGTCGCGGTACCCCAGGAACCGCTCACTGGCTCCTGTCGCAACATGATCTGTGAGTGAGTGGCAAGGTGATGCCTCTCCGGCGACGCGCGCACCTGCGGAGGACCGGAATGCGTCGAGCACGTCGAACAGCGTGAAGGAGCGGTGCTGCAGGAAGTAGACCTGGTGCGCCAGCGGCTCGAAGCTGCGTCCGCGCATGATGTCGCCCCTCGCTTGACGTGAGTCCGTGAGCGTTGGGTCGCGTCCCAGCACTAGCAACGCCGCACCTGACGCCGCGGTCGCCCGTGCGGAGCGCGTTGAAGAGCTCGCGCACGCGGCTGTTGTCCGCGTCCGCCGCCGCCATCGCGAGCCAGCCGAGCGCGTCGCCCGCGCCTGGATGTCAGTCACGAGGAGTGGCGCTGGGCTCGAGTCCCACCACAAGCAACCTGCATCGCCGTATTTATAGCTGAAGACGCCGCCGAAATAGCGAGACGCCCCGCACTCCGGAGCGGCCACTCGGCACTCAACGGAGCCATTTCGGTGCCTGCCAGCCGTCCTCCTCGTCGCGCGCCTCGCCCCTCGCCTCGTCGGCGTCGTCGTCCGCTCCTGAGCCGCCGCCAGCTTCAACGTGCCCGCGTTTGCGCAGCTTCCTCCGGCGTCCTCGCCTGTCCTGCAGGAGGTTCCGCCCGCCTTCCTTTCGTTCGCGGCATGTTCACTGAAGCAGGGCATCTCCATTGAAGCGAGTGACTCGGCGATTGTATGGGCGGCTTTTCTCGCGGGGTTGAAGCGCGGGCGTGACGCCGACGGATGTGCTTCTCTGTCGCAGACAGACCGCTTCAACCGTGCTAATTTGTCAGCTGTTGGTGCTCATTTCCCCCGCTTGCAAGGGACCGGCCTGCAAGTCGCGTCGCGAAAGCCAGTCTTGGTGGCGTGGGGGTAGGCGAGCCGAGAAAACGCACCATCTCTTGCGAATAAAAAGATCGCGCATCCTGGTCTTTGCGCCGGTCGCCAGGATCCCCGGCTTTCTGACGACTCTACGGTACTTTTCTTATTTTGCTGCAATGATCATTTCTAGCAGGATATTATTTATCGGACAATATTTCATGATTTTCTGAACACTACTAATGTGATCATCATATCGTATGTCAACGGTTTTTAAAAGATAGATGGCTGGAACAGGAAGAATGGACTGTTCACGGCTCTTGGAAAGTCGCTCGAAACGACGGGGTTACGGCGGTAAGTAACGCGGTTACCCTCGCCAGAGTCGAATTGACCACGAGGCGACACCAAGCGTGCCATTGCAGCACCAGCAGACGAACAGAAGGTTACGCTAGACCATGGGCGTGGACACATGCTACGACGAGGAGCTGAGCGCCTGGGTGCGTGCCCAGCGTGTAGCGCGCTTGATGGCGGTCCGGACAGGGTCTTCGGGGGTCTAACGGCGGCGCGTGCCGCTCGACAGAAGCGCGAGACGCGCTACTACCTGCTCAAGGACGTGGACTCGTCCATCGAGTACGCGCAGCAGGAGCTGGAGCGCATCGACTTCCTCTGGGGCCGCATCCGCTTCGCGCAGGCCACGGCCTCGCCCAGCATCAAGGCCGACATCCGCGTCGAGGTGCGGGACACGTGTCCGGGCGGCAGACCATCCGGAAATGTCGTAGTAACCCCACTTGGATGCGACGGCAGGGCCACCTGGTCGTGTTCACGAACGTCGAGCTCAAGCTGTCCAAGCTGCTGCGCAACGCGCCCATCACGAGCGCGTACGCCGCCCGCTCCCTCTCGCTGCTGCCACCCTCCGCCGCGTCGGGACTGACTCGGATGCCGACGTGGACGCTCCGCAGGCTGCAGCAGTACTGCGTGCTGAACCAGATCCTCGAGTTCCACGGCATCGTGCAGGCGCAGGTGGGCCGGCTCGCGGCACTCAAGGACTACATGCAGCTGCAGCGGCCCGACCTGATGAACGACCGGCCGGGCAACGACGACGTGGACGTCTACGTGGGCATCGTGCAGCGCACGTTCCAGGTGCGCGAGGACGCGTCCGCGTCGCTCGGACACGTTGGAGAACGCAGGGGCTAACCCGCGCTGCTCTCGCAGGGCCTCGGCCGCATCTGCCAGGAGCTGCGCAACGCGGCCAACGTGCTGCGTCTGCCGAGCCGCCGCCGGTTCCCCTACTGCTCGTTCGTCGACCACGTGCGTTCCCAGCTCGCCGCGGATCCCGGTTGCCCGACCAGTCGACACTCACGCTCTTGTCGGTGCCGCAGACCTTCAAGCCGCCGCTCCCGTCCGAGCTCATCGTCGAGTTCTCCATCCACCGCGGCGAGCTGGTGCGTACTCCCGCGTCCGCTCTCTCTTCTCGCGTCGAGTGCTCGGACACTGACGGAGGCGCAACGCCGTGTCCGCAGCTGCTGGAAGCGTTCACGCTCGTGGCGACGCAGAAGCCCATCACCAACATCCCCGAGGGTTGCGCCACGCGGAAGGAGTTCGTCGGCTGCGTCTGGTGCGTCCGCCCGGGCTGTCGCCTGCCTGTGATCCGACAGTGTACTGACGCTCGAGTTGGTGCCGCCCAGTGCCTTCCGCGGCCAGCGCGTGGAGATCGTCGAGTACGCGAGCACGTCGGTGCCGATCCCGCAGCTGGAGGAGATGCTGAGCCACCTGGATGACCAGATCGCGTGGCTCGTGCACGTGCGCGATAACGTCAAGGCGCTGCTCGACTGCCAGGACATGTACTACGACTACAACTGATCCGATTGAGCGCTGGCGCGCCTTGGCCGGCGAGGGAGCTGCCGCCGGCGCGAGTGTGAGTTATTCCCACCCCTTCCAACTTTCCAACTGACAAGCAAGCCTGTACAGCTACTTCTAAATAAAGCAGACGCACCGCCGCACTTGAAGCGACCCCGTGGTGTTCATCGCGTGTCGTTGGCTCCTTGCCATGCGATAACGCGGCTATTCTTGCCCCCGCCGCCGCCGCGTATTTCGAGCGAGCGAGGCCTCAAGGCTTGCTCCTTCACGAGGTGAACTCCGTGGGCACCGAGTGGCGTGACGTTCGAACTCGGACATCCTGAAGGCCGAGGTCTGGTCTTCTGCTGGTCCATTGAGCTTGCCCTCAGACTCCATGGAGTTGGACGCGCACGCGACGCCTGAGGGCTCCGCCTCGAGCCAGCCATCCTCAGCCGATGCAGTCGTGCTCCCAGCGCCGTCACCGACGGTGGGGACGCCTCCGGTCGCTGCCAGCGGTCCGCGGGTTGCGAACGGGACGACGACGGCGCTGGTGAGCACCACAGGACGGCAGATGTCGGGTATGAAGCCCGTCGTGCCGCTGCGCAAGCGCGGCGCGTCGTTCCGGGAGACCAAGTCCGTGGTCACCATGGTCGACGCGGACGGCAAGCGGCACTTGAACCAGTAGTGCGTCGTGCATCTCCTCCTTCCTCCCCGTGCTCGTAGACTCACTGACAGTGCTCCTTAACCGACTGGCGTGCGCACTGGCAGCACGTTCCTGGAGGAGCTGGGTCGCGGCGCCTACGGCCTCGTGCTCAAGGTGGAGGCGACCGACACGAACGAGGTGTTCGCCGCCAAGATCGTCAACAAGAAGGCGCTCAAGCGGATCCGCGTCGGCCGCTTCGGCAACGCGCTGCAGTCCGTCAAGAAGGAGCTCACCATTTGGCGCAAGTTCAAGCACCGGCACATCGTCGTGCTGCGCGAGGTCATCGACACGGACGGTGAGGCGACGAGTGCTCGGGCTGACGCGTCAGCAGAGGTACTGACGCGGGAGTTGGCTCTGATGGCATTCGCAGACAGTGACGAGCTGTACATGATCAGCGAGCTCATAGAGGGCGGCCCCGTGCTGGACGGCGAGACGTACGTTGCCTTGGCTCTCGAGGGGCGGTGAGACGCTGGATGGAACAAGCTGACGCTCGTGCCCATGCAGCGAGTGCACGCCGTTGAATGCCGAGAAGACCAAGCAGTACTTCTGCCACCTGGTGAGCCGCCTGCGCGGAGATCTGCCTGCGTCTTGGGCTTCGGTGCTGACCGTGATGTCCCAACGCACCGACACAGATCGAGGGCGTCGACTTCCTGCATGAGAACAAGGTGAGAGCGAACGGAGGGCAGCGCTCGGATGCGTTCCTACTGACGTGCTAGACTGCCGGTTGGTTTGTCGGTCAGATCATCCACCGCGACATCAAGCCCGGGAACCTGCTGCTTAAGACATTCGAGGACGGCGAGACGGTGCTCAAGCTCGCAGACTTTGGTGTCTCGCACGTACGTCTGCCTGCGACGCTCTCTGACTGTCTTGGTGGCGCTGACGCCGCTCGCACTGCGACCACCAGGAGATGGAGAGCGACAACGAGGCGCTGCGACAGACGGCAGGCACCGCTATCTTCATGGGTTCGTTGCGTGTCTGTCGCTCTGACTGTGAGGCGGTCGCTGACACCCGTGAACGCCCGTGAACAGCGCCCGAGATGCTCACCGGCGAGTCGTTTCAGGGCCGGCCGGTCGACATCTGGGCCTGCGGCATCACGCTCTACATGTTCATCTACGGCCGGCCACCGTACACGGCCAAGACCATGACGGAGCTCTACGGGCTGATCCAGGTGCGGCCCTGCTACTCATCGCTTGGTGTCAGGCTTCTCTCCTCCGCACTGACAGTCAACGCCGGTCTTCGATCCCGCAGAACGAGCCGATCCCGTACCCGGACAAGGTCGGCGACCGCGTCGTGGAGAAGGAGCTGCTGGACCTGCTGCAGCACGTGAGTCGCTCGCCAGGGCTGCCGCTGGTCTCTACCGTCGCTCACCCCCCCCCGTCGATGTGTTAGATCCTCGACAAGAACCCGGCGACGCGCTACACCATTCCGCAGATCCGAGTACGTTGTTGGTCTGCTCTGGTCTGCCGTGTTCAAAGAGGTCGTGCTAACTCGAGGCGGCAGGCGCACCCGTGGGCGTGGACCGAGTTCCAGGTGTCGGCCATCAAGTGCGTGACGCAGCCGGAAGGGCGTCGCACGTCCCTGCCCAAGATCCCCAAGGGCCTCGCGGGCGTCGCCTCCGTCGGCCGCAGCTTGCGCGGCATCTTCGGCCGGTACGTCCGTCGCCTGCTCAGTCTGTTGCTCCCGGCCAGTCTGGTCTGACCGTCCAACGCACACCAGACCCAAGCCCGTGTACCCCGTGAGCAGCCAGCGCGGGTCCGTCGCGGCGCCGGCGGACGCTCCGCAGTGACGCGTGCGGTGAACGGTCGACAAGTCTAATCCTTCCCAAGTAGATTGGTCGTGACGGTGGAGAGCGTGTGCGTGTTGGTCTCGCCGCCTTTAGCGCCTACAGTCCCTCGCTACACGCGGCGGCTACTTCTTGTCCGAGTGGCCGAGCGACCGGTCCGGGCAGACGACGTCGCGCACGAGCTGCTTGAGCTCCTTGGACTCCGGGAAGCGGCCCGCGGCCTTGCGCGACCAGAGCAGCTCGGACTCGCCGCCCGCCGCGTGCGCGTACACCTGGAAGACGCCGCCCTGGCGCGCGTTGGGCGTCAGCTGCACACTGCGCAGCCGGCTGGACGCGTCCGTCTGGAACGTCGTCAGCAGCTCCTGCGCCATCCACGCCGCGCGCAGCAGCCAGCGGCAGCCCGTGCAGTACTCGATCTCCACCACGAACCACTCGCCGTCCGCGTCCGCGTCCTGCGCCTTGGCCGCCACCTTGGTCGCCGCCAGCTGCTCGCGGGCCTTGAGCTGCCGCCGGTGCGCGAGCTGCTGCAGGACGAGCGCCGCGCCGGCGACCGCGACCGCCAGCACCTTGGGTGTCGCCCCGCTCATGGTCGTGCGCCGTGTGATATGAGACTCACTATGGCGGAAGCGGTGGGTGCGCTGTGCTCTTGAACCCCATGACCGTGAAGAAGAGCACCAGTGCTCGAACATGAAAGCACAGTTGAAGAGCAAGATTGGACACTGACGTGGCAGCAACGATCGACGATCGACGATCGACGATTGCAAAGCCGAAGGCGTTTCGGGGGAGAAAGCCACACATCTGAACCCAACGCGGACGCGAATCAAATCCCACGGACAAGGACATGAAAATGGAGGGCGTCTACTTGTGTGGTTATCTGCTTGTGTGTCCTGTAATAAAGTCCATCAACGCACGCGGCGGCGGCACCTTACGCGAGCACGACCTTGCGCATCTTGGCGTGCTCGTCCTGGATCAGCTTCTCCAGCTTGGACACGTCCGCGTGCGCGTTCAGCTCATAAATCTTCTCGAACGAGTGCTGGTTGTCGTCCAGGATGGTCTTCCACGCCGTGCCGCCGCAAATGTCCAGGTTCGAGTGCATCATCACCTTCTCGCCGCTCGGCAGCAGCACGCCGACGACCACCGAGCCTTCTTCCAGCTGCAGGCCGTCCACTTCGTCCGACGTCACGTTGTACACGACGCACCGCGGCGCAGAGATCGAGCGGGCCGTCACGTTGATCAGGATCGAGCCCTCGGCGTTCACCTCGCGCGCGCACACGCCGCTCAGCACGCTCGACTTGATCGACCCGCACGAAATGTCGCAGTTGAGCACGGTCGCAGAGTCCACGTGCGCGTCCTTGCCGATCGTGCTGTGCTCGAGGTTGTCGCTGATGTTCAGGAACTGGCGGAGGCAGTCGGCCTCCACGCCCGGCTGGGTCACGAGCCGGTTGTTCTTCAGGTACAACTTCAGCTGACCGTAGTCCCACCAGTACACGTCGCTGCCGACGTCCACGCAGCCAAAGAGGCCGAGGCTACGCGTGCGCGACTCGTTGAAACGCGCCATCATGGACTGCATGCGCTCGTAGTGCGTGCGCGAGACCTCGACGGCGACGCCCTTCTGCGCCATCACCTCCGTGTACGCGTCCTTCTCGAGCGTGAGCGGCATCCAGAAGTGCGGGTCGCTGTCGAACTTGCCCTTCTTCTCGCCGAGCTCCTTGCGGAACTCGTCCAGCAGCGCCAGCAGCATATCCGAGTCGACGCTGAACGACCCGAGGCTCGTGCCGACCGACTTCATCTCGCCAAAGGACGAGAGCAAGCGCATGGCGGTCTCGTGCGTGACCTTGTCGACCTGCGCGGCATTGTCCTGCTGGTTGACCACGATCAGGCCGTACTTCTCGAGTCCCTTCTCCTGCCACTCCTCCTCGGACGGCATCGGAGCGAGCGCAGCGAGGATGTCAATGTGGTGCTTCGCCTCGTACTTGACCTCCGCCGACGGGATGAACACCTGGTCGCCCCAGAAGACCGACAGGCGACCGCGGCGGCTGGACGCGTACACACCCGTCTGCTTGACGACAGCCTCGAGGATGGTCATGGGCACCGGCGTGTCCTTGACCTGCACCATGGCCGGCAGCTTGACACCCGACTTGTTGTTATTCTCGCTGCCAGGCAGCGGCGCAAGGCGCGTGCCCTTGCCAGCGGTGTGGTACAGCGCGACGCTGATGCGGCCCTCGGCCAGGAGCGACGGCAGGTCGATGCCGTAGAGCTGCTTGCCGACCGCCACGGCCTTAGTGTAGGCGTAGAGCGTGCCGAGTCCATTGCCGGCGCCGCCGTTCCAGTCCTCGTGCACAGCGATGACCTTGGCGTCGGCGGGCGAGATGCTGCCGCGGGTGGCAGTAAGGCGGTCCTGCCAGTACTCGGCCTGCTGCGGCGTCGAGGTGCAGACGATGACGACATCGAAGCCGTCCAGCTCGTTGATGGCGTCGATGTTGCGCTGGTGGGGCGACACGAGGCGCATCTTGGGCTTCTTGGAGCTCGAGCTGGAGGGGGCAGGCAGCGTCGCGCGGATCCGCAAATGAGAGAGCAGCGGCAGCAGGAACAGCGCGGCGGCGGACGCGGCCAGCGACAGGAACCAGTTGTCCGGCAGTTTGACCATCGTGGCGGCACTGGGCGGGCGGACGGGCGGCACGGGACGCGGAGGCAGAGGCCGGGCGCCTTGCTTGCTCGCTTGCTCGCTTGGGCTCGAGGCGGAGACGGAGTCTCGCTATATATAGCGCGCGGGAAGGCGCTTGCAACTACCAAACGGCCGCGAGTGCCGCGTGGATAAAATAAGAGGAAAGGCGGGAGGGAAGGACCCCTGAGGCGGCGGTTGTGGCGGCGCTGGGCGGGGTGGGGGGCGGGCTCTTCCGGGGCGGGGAGAGAAGTGCGGGGCGGGTCCGAAATGGGGGAATGGCGCGCGGAAGCGGCGCCGGACACGGGGAGCGGGTGACGGGAAGGGGAGGGAGGGGCACACAGGCAGGCGAAGCAGGTGGGCGACGCAGGCAGGTGGGGAGGGCGGGCGGGGGAGCGAGCGGAGCTTGCGCCTGCCCCTGCGTGTGGGGGCTGCTGCGCGTGGCGATCGGCCAGCCGGCGCGGAAAACCTGCACAAATGGATTATCCATGATGCCCATGGAGGCGACGAGCACCCCTAGCCGCAGCGCATCACGGCGCGCTGACGCACGCGACTCTGGTCCTCGATACCCTTTCGGGCTTTGATACGCATTTGGTTTGGTCGTCAGTTGGGATTTGTTATAGACAGCAAGAATCGCCGGTGGGGTTTCGAACCTCCACAACTGCATTCGCTGCCACGTCGACACGGCGCACAATGTGACGACGCGGCCCACCCAAACGTCCAGTTTGACCGCCCACAATCGAACTGCGCGAGATTCTCGCGTGCAGACCTCTCAGAGCGCATTCGCCCGCCCAAACGCATACGCTTGCATGTGAGCCCAAGTGAGCATTCCACGCGCCACCATGTGCCGCTGTGGCTGCCGTGTCTATGGCCTGCCATGCAGACGCGTCATGTGGGCGAGCCGTGCCCACGCGCCGGTCGTTGGACACGCCTCGGCGGCGATGGACAAGCATCTGCCGCGTCCTCGCGTCCTCCAGCATGCCGCGGGGATCACTTTCAGTGGGCGAATCTTGACGGACGCGCGGCTGGCGGCGCCAGATTGATCCGCCCTGGTTCCTGGCGCGCATCTGCGATGCAGCGGCACCGGACGTGGCGGCGGAACGCGAGGACGAGCACGTGTCTTGATCGGCTCAGACTCGAGGAGCAGTCCAAGCGCATGGCATTTCATCCATGCCCTCAGCTGCCGCAAGACACGCACGCGCCGCCTGCGCGATTATCACATGGGCTCTTTGAACAACTTCAACACGCTACTGTTGCCGGATTCTAGATGCACGTGGGGTGGAAAAACAAAAAAATCTAGGTCGAAACGGGTTCGTCGTCTGGAAATGGCTGTGGCGGCCTCTGGGTTCCCAGTCAAGCGCCGCCGTGCAAGCTTCAAATGACCGAGCGCGACTTCCGAGCTTCGGAAACGCTTCCACCGCATTGTTGCACTCGTCGGCCACTGGTGGAACACTTCAGACGGACAAGAATAGCGCACGATAGTCGCGCCGGCATCGCTCCGCTCGCTGGACAGCGAGGTATGCGAGGCGTGCAGTGCTTGGGCGGCTGTGCAATGCTGGCATGCACGCAGTCATGCGATCGTTCCTGCCAAGGTGGTCGAAAACTTTTCGCGCCATAAGAAACCGACCCGTTTTTTTTTTCAAGTCGCATCGGCCTGCGGTATTTTTGTTTTCAGGTAGTCCACACTAAATTATGTTTACATGACAACAAAAGCATTTCAATATAAATATCTCACCGTCAGCGTTTAGTTTCGTTCAAAGCACACTTTGTGCCAGATCCTCCCCTGTTTGAGCAACGCGCAATACCCGAACGTGGGAAGCACAGCAGACGTTGCCAGATGAGGGTGATCACCCCACGATCAAAGCTCGCTGACAAAACTCGCTGACAAAAGCTCGCGACGACGCCACTACACCCCACAGTGTGCCGGACGATGGCGCGACGCTCACCCCGCACGCTGCCGCCGGCGCTGGCGCTGGCGCTGGTCTCGCTGCTGCTGCTGGCCGCGGGCGCGCACGGCTCGCGCTTCCAGTTCTCGCTCACCTCGCGCACGGAGGAGTGTTTCCTGGAGGAGGTGAACGCGCGCGCGTCGGACAACAAGCTGCTCTTCCGCTTCGGCATCCTCGAGCCCAAGGCGTACGACCTGCTGGACGTCCAGGTGCGCCGCTGACCGGCCCGATAGATGCGCGGGCGGGGTAGCGACTCGCTCGCTTACTGACGACGCTGCACGACAGGTCAAGAACCCGTCGCTGGGCACCGTCGTGGCCTGGAACAGCACGCAGAATGACTTCGCGACCGCCAGCGTGCGCGAGACCGGGCTGTACCACCTGTGCTTCCGCCGCCTCGGCGGCTCCTCGAGCATCGTCAACGTCTTCTACTCGTTCGACTTCGTCTCCACTGGTACCGCACCGCTGCGCAGCCTGCGGGGGAGGCCTCCCCTTTGCCTGGGCGATCCCGGCTCGACCACTGACGCCCGCGCTGTCCCGCAGGTTCCATCAGCGTCGTGGTGCGGCCTACGATCGCCGCGACCGTGGCCAAGAGCGACCCCGACACGCCGCTGTACATGGGCGGCATGGACCTGGTCACGGCGAGCGGCAAAGCCTCCAAGGTCGGCGTGGTCGAGTTCGATCTGGCCGCCGTCTCCCCGAGCGTCGTGCGCGGCAACTCGCGCGTCCAGCTGCTGCTGTCGGTCCAGAACACTGCACAGGAGAAGATCGACATTTCGGTCGCCGCGATGCCTTCCCAGCTGCGGTACCCAGTCACGTGGAGCAACCTCGGAGGGTACGTGAGGACCATGCCGTGAGGATCGATCGATCTCCACCGCCAACTGACCAGCGGTGTGCGCGGCAGCTACGTGGACAACGAGCAGTTCCAGAGCCACGTGTTCGACAACGCCGAGGGAGTGCTGGGCAGCGCCATCGCCTTCGACATCACGGAGCTGTTCGCGTCCCGCCTGAGCAGCAGCCAGCGGAACCTGGCATTCTCGGTGAGCGTCGCAATGGCGATCGCCAGGTGCTCAATGACGGGTCCAACTAATGGTGATCGCGGTGAATCGGTAGATCCATGCCCACTCGGAGGGGGAAGCCACCATCTCGGGCATCTACGGCGTGGCACAGGCTTACTTCCCGCAAATCGTGGTCGAAGGTGCGAGAGAGATTGGTTCCCCCAGTCACATGGTGCAGCTCCTCTGACGCTGTGCTTGCAGATCTCGGCCTCGACCTGATGCGCGAGGTCGCCTACTTCAAGGAGACGGTCTTCACGCTGCGCGGCGACATCTCGTACATCCTGCACCGCGAGCGAGGGAGTCGTAATGGTTGGTGCCAAAGCTCTCTCTGGATCGTCCTCCTCCGTGTCTGTGGTGGGCTCACGACAGCTTTTGTCTTCTCTCGCCCTCAGCCGCCGAGAGCGCCAACTCCCGCGTCAAGTGGCTGTCGCTGCTCACCAACGTCGTGCTCGTCGGCATCGCGCTCGTCCAGGTACTCTACATCCGCCACATGCTCGAGGCGGGCTACTAGAGCGCGCCGTGCTTCGTCGGTCACGTAGGGAGCGAGCAATTCAATGGGAGCACGCAGTCACCAATACGAACGCATCAAACTGATCCATGCACCTCCGCGAAATGCACCCGTCAAAGCGACGGGGATCGGTTATCAAGCTTTCTTCAGCCTCAGGGGAACGCCACGCTGCTGTCGATGCCCCACCCGCTCAGCGCCTCCTCCGCCGTCTCGCGCGCCTTGAGCAGCGCGAACTTGACGTCACCACCCGACTCCTTCGCGCTCGTGTACGCGTACGTGGCGCCGACCTGGCGGCTGTTGTACTTGGAGTGCATCGACATGGTGTAGCCGCCCGTGTCGTGGACGACCACCAGGTCGCCGACCTGGATGGGCGGCAGCAGCAGCTGCTTGGCCATGAAGTCGCCCGAGAAGCACAGCGGACCCGCAATGTCCTGCTTGACGTACTCGGACGCGGGCACGCCGCTCTTGGGCGTGCCGTCAGGCCCAAGCACCGAGATGGTGTGCGACCAGAGCTCCGGCAGGTACGCCGTGCGCGGGAACTGGTCGGCGCCTACGTGGATGACGGCGATGCGCTGGCCGGCCCAGTCCTTGACCGCCTCGACCTTGGAAACAGTGATGCCTGGCTTGACGAACACGCTGCGACCGAACTCGGTGATGATGGTCGAGAACCCGCTCGTGAACAGCTCAGGCACGAGTCGGTCGACCGACGCGGCGTACTCTTTGAAGTCGAACGCCTCGCGCGCACCGCCATCGTACACAGTGGGCATGCCGCCGCCAATGTCCAGCACCTTGACCTGCTGCTTGCCGGCGCGCGCGTTCACCTCGCGCGCGAACCGCACGGCTCGCTGCGCACCCTCCGCCAGCAGATCCAGCGGGCAGCCCTGCGACCCGACGTGGACGTGCACGCCCTGCAGCCACGGGTTGTCGAGGAAGATCGCCATGAGCCTCTCGTGCGTGTCGGCGGTCAGCGGCAGCCCGAACTTGCTCGTGACGGTCGCAGTGCTAGTGGCGTCGATGGTGCCGCCGCCCACGACGGGGTTGATGCGCAGCCCAATCTGGGCGGCGTGCGTATGCTCGTCGAACCCGCCGACAGCCGCCAAGACGGCGTTGATCTTGCGCACTTCCTCCTCGTTGTCCAGGTTGATGTAGACGCCCTCGCGCAGCAAGTGCTCGAGCTCGCCGAGCGTCTTGCACGGCGAGTCGTACACGACCTTGCGCGGCGGGAAGCCGAGCGAGAGCGAGTGCTTGGCCTCGGCGAACGACGCGCACTCGGCGCCAAAGCCGCGCTCCTGGGCGCCGCGCAGCACGCCGCGCAGCGGGTTGGCCTTGACCGCGACCGCATGCGTGAACTCGGGCTGCGGGAAGGCCGCGCGCAGGTTCTCGAGCCGCGCCGTGTACGCGTCCCACGAGAAGAGGTTGAGCAGCGGGCTCTCGTCGTGGACGACGCGCTGCACCACCGCGGCCGCCACCGCCTGTGCCACCGCGGCCGCGCGCGCGTCATGCTCACGCTTGGCCTCCTCCGCGCGCTCGTCCCGGTGCGCCACCAGCGGCGCCACGTACGTCGTCGAGGACGTCGAGGTGGTCGACGCCGCGAGCGCTTCCAGCGCCAGCGCCGCGGCCTCCACCGCCACACCGGCCTCCGCCGCCAGCCGCTCCGCCAGCTGCCGCGTCTGCTGAGCGTCCGCACGCGCCGCTGCCGCCAGTCGCGCGTACTTGGCCCAGTCCACCGCCGCCATCTCCGCCGCCGCCGATCTTCTTGCTGCTTGTTGCTGCTGATGCAGATTGGGAAATGAGCCATTCTTGGTGGTGTGGTGGGTGGGTCAAATGTGGTGTCCACCACACCACGTGACACTTCAAGACCATCAAATGCTCAGATTTGACGAGGGAGATGGGTCAAAGACCTCGTATACCGCATAAAACCGGTTTCCTTTCTCTTGGACCATCTCCTGGTCGGTATGCCGTTCGGCAGTGCAGAGACTGTCTTTCTCGCGGAGACAGACACATACAAACCGCAAGTGATTCGCGCTGGACACTTTCGTAAAGGCCGGACCATCAAATCAAGGAAGGCACCACCAAGCGCCGTCCGCCTCCGTCGCCGTCTCCGCCCGACGCCCAGGGCCCCCCGCGACCCGCAGCGGCCCTCACAACCCCGAGTCACGCCCGCGAGCGGCCGACCGTAGCCATGCCGAGCGTGGCCGAGGCGCTGGCGTTCGCACGCTTCGTCATCATCGCGCTGTCGGCCATCGCGTCCAGCGTGGTCGCGACCGTCCTGCACCGCAAGATGGATCTGTCGACGCCGTCGCCGTACCGGCACCCGGGCGGGCCGCCGCGGCGCCGCGGCCCGGCGCTGCCCAAGCTCTTCTTCTCCGTCATGCTCACCGACTGGTTCTTCGGCTGCGCGGGTGCCATCAGCCTCTCCATGGAGCTCGTCATGGGCTACACGGCCAAGATGCGCAACGTGCTGGGCGTGACCGTCGAGGGCGTCTTCCAGGCGACGCTGGTCGCCACCATGCTCTGGGGACCCATCCTCTCGGTCTTCGTGCTCACCGATAAGCACGCGGGACCCGCCGCCGCCACCGCCAACGAAGCCAGCGGAGGCAACAAGCGCGAGCGGAGGCCGCGGCCCTTCCGCGTGCGGACGAGCTGGCTCGCGGCCTGGCTGATCGCCAGCGTCTACGGCTTGCTCGCTTCCACCCACATCCAGGCTTACGTGCTCGACTGGCCGGGCAAGCACGTCGTCCGGACGACGCGGCTAATCTACCTGTCCACCGTGTACTGCACGTCGCTGCTCATGGTCGTCACCACGCTGGTCGTCTTGCTGCAGCGGCGGCGGAGACTCTGGGGTCACCACCAGCCGGCGCCGATCCGCTTCAGCTTCGCGACGAACACGACGAGCGAGCCGACGCCCATGCTCGCGCGATCGCTCGCTGACAGCCACGTCAAGCAAGAGCAAGTGGTCGAAGCGAGGCGCTACGACCTGCACATGAAGGTCGTGCAGTACATGCTGCTCGTCCTCTTCATGGAGCTCCCGTACATGCTCTACCACTGGATGGGGTACTCGCAACTCTCCATCGAGTTCGCCGAGGTCGCCGACTGCCTGCTGTTCGCGATGCCACTCGTCAACACGATCGTGTTCGCGCGCTGGAAGGACATCGGCGACGGTCGCGGACATCAATCCAACCGCGACCGCGACGATGACTCCAGCTCGACCATGATGCAGAGCACCGAAGGTCCCGGAGGGCATACGGCTCGCATCAACGGCAACGGTAGCGTCGGCGTGTTCGGTGTGAGCTCGCGTCCTGGAGCGCAGGGCGTCTTTGGGCAAGGATCTCGCGTTGGAGGCGGGTTCGCGTCGTCCTACCGCTCGTTCTTCGGCAGCAGCAACAACAACGCAAATGCCTCTGGGGTTCGCGAGAAAGACACGGCGGCGCTCAAGGGAACGTTCATCGGCACAGGGCAAGACCAGGTGACGCTGGACGACCTCAATGGGCTCACCAACGTATCGTTCATCGCGGAAGGAGCGTCAGGAAGCGTCTTCAAGGCGCAGTGGCTGGGCATCGAGGTCGCCATGAAGATCATCAAGTTGCCGAACACTGAGAGCAACGGGGTTGTGGACGCAGATTTGTATCGCACCATCATCCAGAACTCCGAGATGTCGTTCATTGACGAGGCATCGCTCTGCGCTCGCCTTCGTCACCCGAACATCACGCTGTTCATCCGTGCAGGCTTCTACGAGGGGAAGCTGGGCATCCTGACCGAGTACTGCGCGCGTGGGAGCCTCAAGGACGTGCTGAAGCGCCATTTCCCGCTGAGCTGGCGGCGCAAGGTCGCGCTGGCGCTCCACATCTCCAAGGGGCTGACGTATCTTCATGCGCGGAACCCGACGTATATTCACCGCGACCTGAAGGCGTCCAATATCCTCGTCACCGAGACATGGCAAGCCAAGCTCGCGGTGCGTTGATTGGTTCATGCTGCGTGCAGCCAGCGGCATCCTCCATCTAACTCGTGCTGTTTGTGCCATTCATGCAGGACTTTGGCATCTCCAAGGTCGCCAACATTGTGAGCCGTGTGCCGTTCAACGAGCGCGTGACGCTGCAGGGCCCGCCGTCGTCGGTCTCGGCAACGCAGAATCCGTCGCGAGCCGGGAGTATGATCGACGAGCTCACATCGTTCGCAGGCACGTGGCGCTGGAACGCGCCGGAGATCCTGATGGACCCGCACAACTGCCGCTACAACCGCGCCACGGACATGTACTCGTTCGGCATGGTGCTGTGGGAGATCGCGTCGGACGGCGCGGTGCCGTTCAGCGACACGCGGTTCGACTTTGAAGTCCGCGAGAAGGTGCTCGTGGAGCAGCGGCCGCCCATCAATCCGGTGCAGCGCTGCCCCGACAAGTTTGCCGAGCTCATCCGCCAGTGCTGGTCACAGAACCCGCTCCACCGACCATCGGCGCCGCATGCAGCCGAGGTCCTCAACCTGATTCTGGAGACGATGGAGTCGGACGCGAACGAGTTCGCGACGAGCGCGTCCATCTCGGCGTCCGAGTACACGAACAGCATCTTCTCGTCCCTGCGGGGGACGCAGGGCGACGACTCCCGTCCGAGCATCGGCGCACGGCTGACCAACCTGCTCCGCGGGCGGTTCTCCAACCGCAGCAGCGCCAAGAGCGCCGGCAGCACCGACGAGACGTTCCAGAAGTTCTCGTCGCCAGCGTACGGAGACGCGCGCGGCAGCCTGCGCGGCAACTCGATCAACGAGCAGAGCCCGAGCATCGACGGTGTGGAAGGCGGCAGCTTCGGCGGCCCGATCCTGGGCAGCTCGGCGGCGGCGACCACCAACAGCCGACGGTTCGTGCGGCTGTCGTCGCTCTCGGAGTACGACATGGGTCCGGGCCACCCGTCGGACATGTCGGCCGGCTACAGCATGAGTTCCGCGGGCGACGACGGCGCCGTGCCGTCGTTCCGCGACATGCGCATCGACGCCATGCTGGAGGAGTCGCCGGACGACAGCAACCTGGACCACGACGAGATCATGGACGTGGACCCGGACGAGGAGATGTTCATGGACGTGAACGGCAAGTTCCACCGACTCTCGCAGGTCAAGCGGGCGAGCAGGTAAGTTATCGGACGCGCGTGTGTGCATGTGCCGCCCAGTTGGAGCATCTCGTTGAAATATGAACCCGCACCGTTGTGGCTATCGTATTATCACCGGGCGGAGAAGAGCATTGTCGCGGTGTGGACGACGCTCGGTCGAGCCTAGCAGCAGTTCTCTAGCAGCGCGCGGTGCGCAGCACACATGCAGGGGAATGTGGGGGAGGATGCGGGCAGCATCAGTCATTTGAACAATCTATGCTGTTGGTCTCAGTGAAGCCGCTTGCTCAGCGGTTCTCAGAAACGAGGAATTCACTCTGCCGCCGCCCGCCCGAGAGCGAGCGGCGGCAGCTTGAAGACATCACGCACTGCCCATCGGATATACACGACGCATGATGCGTTGCCGCACCAGGCGCTCCACACGGACGCCGCACAGGACGGAGGAGGACGGCGAGAGAGCAGCGGGCTGGAAAAATGACGAGTGAGCAAGGGAGTGGAGGCGGTGCGAGTGTGCTCCAAGAGCGCCTGGTTGGTGGTGGTCGACTCGGAGAGTCGCGACGTCACGCTTACCTAAAATAGATTACGAGCCCAAATACGTTTATATTCGGTAAATTGTCATTCTTGAGTTCGGAACATGGAGTGATCATCATTCGCACTTTCGACCATACTTTAATCAAGCTGATTTATCTTCGATAGTCGGGCTATCGAAGATATTTGACTTGATTAAAGTATTGCAAACTATCACTGCTGGTAACTTACCGTAGTTTACTCGCATACCAAATACCAAAAATACTTTAATCAAGTCGACTTGGTAACAAACAACATTAGAGTCCCCCATTTTAAATTACGGTAAACAATTGAAAATAGAAGCCAGCAAATGCTCTGAATAATGATCCCTAAAACCGGTATGCTGCCGGTAGAATATTCATGTCAAATAGTATACCCTAGTATAATCGTTAGACTTGTATTGATAAGTGCGCCTGCTTGATGGCCACTGCGGAATTACCTGCAGCATTTGATACCCAATTGACCCGGCGGAGACGATGCTGCCGAGGTGGGTCGGGCGTGCGGCGGCGATCGTGCCGCTGGCGTCCGCGGGCGCCGCGGGCCTGTGCGAGCTGACCGAGCGCGCGGACGACGCCGAGAAGCCCGCGCATGCCGCGCGACAGCTGCTCGCGCTGCGAACCGCGGCGACAGCGGCAGCGACGCGACCGGACGGCGAGCAGGAGCAGCAGGAGCCGTGGCTGAACGCCGAGACGCCGCAGTTCCCGTACTTGCTGGCCGTCTCCGCCGGCGACGACCCACGCGCCGTGGTCGACGGGTGAGCTTCTCTGCAGCAGTCGCTGCGGCCTCGGCTCCGGCCTCGCTAACGTCTTCCTGGCTCGGCAGCGTCCTCCACGGCGCGCTAGTGATTGGTGCGCATCCGTCTGCCCATTGCCGTCGCTCGCGTCAGACGCACATCCACGCGGCTGCTAATTGCGCCTGGTGTACAACGCAGGAGCTCGGGATCGGAGCGCCAGCGCCATGGCGACGCAGCTGATCGCCCCGCCGTCGGCGCTCGGGCAGGCGGTGCGAAGGGTGACCGGCTGGTGGAAGGAGTTCAAGCTGGCGCTGCACGCCGCCGACATCCCGGACGCCTTCGACCCGCGCGTCAGGTAGCGACCGCCGCGCTGTTTGCTGCCACTGGCGCTCCCGTTCACTTACTCGCTCGGTTGTGTACCGCTGCTCAGCGCGGACGACATCGCTCGGAGAGCCATCGTCACGGCGCTCAAGCAGATCCGAGCGGAGGAGGAGCAGAAGAAGACTGGCGTCGACGCGAGCGAGGGAGACGGCGCACGGACGCCAAAGACGAGCGTCCTAGCGCGGCCGTTCGTGTTCGTGCTGGACGACTTTGACGAGCTGGACGACAGGCAGGCCGAGAAGTGGCTGCAGTGGACCAATGAGGTCACGGCGAGCGGGTTGGCGCACGTCGTGGCTCCCACGCGCAGGGCCGTGACGCCTGAGCGCGTGCAGTGGCTGCAAGAACGCCACCGCGCAGCCAACAAAGAGGGAGAGTTTGTCGCGATCCTGCTGCGAGTGGCCAAGGACGCAGTCGACCGGTCGACTGCCGAGGAGAAGGCGCACCGAGTCGCGGTGCGGTGGCTTGTTGCTCTCCCGAGTGCAAACTGGTGAGCGTCTAGAAGTGTTTGACTCATTGCGCCGTCTTGATGGCAATAGGCAGCGCTGGGGTTCGAGTTGCATGGCAGCTCGAGGGGTGAGAGCGACCACGCAGCCAGTGAAGTTGGAGACGACGAGGGTTCGCGTGACGACGAGGCGGAGATCATCGCGAGAGCGACTGGGAATTGGTGGGCAGACGTCAGCGACGTGTGTGCTCGTCTTGAACGCAGCGGACTGCCGGGTGTGACGGACAAAGAGGTACCGAGCGCCTGGATCAACGCCCGACCAAACCTCTCGACGTCTTCTGACGCTTGCCTCGACGGCACAGGAACGACTGGCAATCATCCACGCTGTCTGCGACGAATTCATCGAGGATACCAGCGAGTTCCTCGCGTCTCAAGCACTGGGGCTCGACACGGACCTCGGAGCGCTCCTCCGGCTACGCGCGGCCACAAGCAGCGCTTCGTCGTCCTCAAACGCCGAGAGCGACTCGATTGACCTCGCTTCAGCACAAGACCGCGCATTGAGCTCGCTCGAGGCGTGGCGCTGCCTCGAGACCATGACGGGCCTTCAGAGCGCTGGCGGAGGCGGACGCGCGAGTGTCATGGGGTCCGTGCAGGAGCTCGTGACCCGGGGCGAGCGACCGCCCAACTGTGTCCACCCGGTGGACGCGTTGCTGGCGTTCAACTCTCGCCCCGAGGGCGAGCGCAAGTTCCTGGCGTTGATCGACGACGGCGTGCTGCTCCTGCGGCCAAAGACTGACATCGAGATCGGCGTCGTCCCGTGCGAGACCACGGCGCTGCTCTCTCCGTGCTGGGTCGAGGTCCGGCCGGCGATCAAGAAGGCGTTCGAGAAGCTCTGGGTGCGTTGCTTCAGCCTCCTACGCCTGCTGACGGACATGGCAGCTCACACTGGTATACCTCTGCTGCTCCCAGCGAAACGACGACTACTTCATGACTGTCCAGGCACTTGAGCGACTGTCGACAACACTCCATGCACGTTCCCCTCCGCTTCTTGAACATGTATTCACGCCATTGACACGCCGCTGTCTGTTCGTAGCTGCGGGACGAAATCCACATATTCGAGCAGGAAATCAGCGATCGGCAGCGCGCGCTCGACAACATGCAGAGTGAATTCAAGTTGCGCCAGTACGCGCTGCCCAAGGCCGAGCGCGCGCAGCGCCAAGCCGAGGTATCCCTGGATAATCTCCATCTTCGCTCGCAACTTGACTGTGCTGACCGTGAGATGTCCCGGCAGATCGCGCTCCTTCAGGTTGAGCTGGACGCCAAGCACGTTTACCTGGACAAGCTGCGCTCGCTCCTGAGCTAGCGCGCCACCAGCGAGAATATATCTGCGCCTGCCGCCGGCTCGCTCTTGAAAACCGCGTCCTGGTGCTCGCCGAGCTGCTGGCCGATTGTCGCGCGCAGCTTCTCCATGATGACGGGCACTTGCTGGTTCGCAGCCAGCACGACCATGCAGCCACCCCAGCCAGCTCCGGTGAGGCGAGCTCCGAGCGCGCCGTGCTCCATCGCGGTCGCGACCAGCGCGTCCAGCTCATCACAGCTGCATTCGTACAGGAGCTGGCAGCTGCGGTGGCTGTCCAGCATCAGACGTCCAAGCTCGGCAAACGTGGCGGCCCGGGCCTTCTCGTCGGGGTCAGTTGCATCCGGCAACGCCGAGCACAGCGCCTTGAACTGCTCCACGCGGTCGGCCTCCGACCAAACGTGGCGCGCGCGCTGGTGGAGCTGGAGCGTCAGCCCCTCTGAGACTGCGGACAGGACGCGCTGTCGGGAGGTGCAACGCTGTCAGCACGAGTGGAACAGGCTCGCAACGCTGACACTGCGCTGCGTACCTCGGCACCGGCTTTCATGTCGGACCCGTCAAAGAGTGCGGCCACGCTGCCTCCGAGGCAGTCGGGCCCTTCCAGCTGCGCTAGCGAGTACTCGCTGAGCTGGCAGCACTCGATGGCCATCTCCTGCAGCTCTCGGAAGCCCACGGCCGACCCGCGTGCCTTAGCGAGCCCCTCCTGTACGTCTGCCAGTCTCTCGAGCTGTGCGCGAGACAGCAAACAGTAAGTCGAACGCCTGCGAGGCATCAGTCAAACAAGGTGGCGCGCACCTGCTGCCACTCGTCCAGGCCCATCTTCTTCCCGATGAGCTTGGCGGCGAGCGCGCACTCGACCACGCGCTTGTTGTACCGCGTGGCGGCGTCCACCGCCTTCTGAGCCACCACACCACTGTTTGCCACCACGAACGCGTATCCGCCGAGGTCTCCGTCCGCTCCGACCGTCGCGTCCATGCCGTGGAGCTTGACCGGCTGAGCGGCCAGCTCGGGCCGGAACGAGATGTAGAGCGCGTGTCCTCTCTGCCCAAGACACGAGATGGCCTGGTCCATGCCGCCGCCCATGGTGCCCACGTGGCCCTCGGCTCGGCGGCAAAGCTCCGCCATCTCGACTCTGCTGGGCATCTCGAAGCCCGGCACGCAGCAGTCCGCGACCGCGTACGTCGCCGCGATGGCCGACGCCACGACGAGCGCGCTCGAGCTCGAGAGCCCGCACGCCGGCGGGACACCCCCGTCGACCATGAGCCACAGCGTCACCTCAACCGGCTGCGCGCTCGGATCCGACGCTGACAGAGCCTGCGCGAGGACAGACCGCGCCACGAGCAGTCCGCAAGCGACGTAGTTGGCCCAGGCCTGCCGCCCGCTCCGCAGCTCCGGCGCGGCGTCGGCCGCCCCCATCGCCACAACCAGCTCGTCCGCCGGGTACTTGGCTTCGTCGACGCTTGCCAGCTGCACCCGCAGCCTCACCACCTGATCGCTGTCGGTTCGCGCGTTCCCTTCACCCTTTGAGGCCGCGAAGGCCGCGCACACGGCCTGCTCGATCGCCATGGGCAGCACCGCGTAGCCCTCATAGTCGACGTGCTCCCCGATCAGGTTGACGCGGCCCGGCGCGCGCGCGACCCCCTCCGCCGCGCGCCCGAACCGCTCATGGAAATGCCCGGCCAGCTCCTGCCAGCGGCCGAGCGCTCCGCCCCCCGCCGCTCCCTCCGTCGCGTTGATCGCCACGAACGCCATTGCCGCCCCGAGGATCCGATTGTCACGAGCAGAGTCTCCGATTCTGCGGTTGAAGCGCATCGACGTTCCATTTTTCGACGCGTTAGGAACGGTATGCAACGTGCAACATACATGTCAACCAGAGTTACGGTTTCATAGCGTTAGTAAAGTGTGGCGAATAACAACACATCGACATGGCGTGATGATTAGCATCGGTTAATTGTTTGATAAGGACTCGAAACGTGCGGTGGGCATCACGTCAACCGGTGCGCGTATCAATCGCGCCGTCGTCCATGGTCCTCGGCCGCCGCCGGTGACTCTCTCGCTGCCTCTGCGAGCCTCCCGAGCGCCTCGCGACCCGCCCCGGAGACGGTAGCAGCAGCCTCTCCACGCGGCCGAGCACCTCCGCCATGGCTCTGCCGGCGTCCGCGGCGCCGCGCGTGCTGGTGGTCGGCGGCGGGCCGGTCGGCATGGCTGCGGGCTTCCTGCTTGAGCGCCTGTACAACGTGCCCGCGCGCGTGGTGGAGCGCCAGGCGCGGCCCACGGCGCACCCGCAGGCGCACTTCCTCAACCTGCGCTCCATGGAGCTGCTCTACGCCTCGATGCCAGCCTTCCACGACCGCCTGCTGCAGCACGCGGCCCCCAGCCATCTCGTGCGTCTCTCCACTCCTCTCTCTCTCCTACCTCTCTCTCTCTCTCTTGGCCGCGGCAACGGCTGACGAGCGCGTGGCGGCCGCAGTGGCGCGACTACATTTACTGCACGGGTGGCGGCAAGAGCCGCGAGTTCGCGCGCGTCGACCAGTTCGGCCCCTGTACGTTCGCCTCCATCCTTCGCACTCCCACCGGCCGCCGACTGACTGACCAGCTGCAGGCATCCCGCGCGACCCGAGCGCCGCGCCAGAGGACCGCGACGCTCTGCGGCAGTCGCTCGCCGCGCTGTCGCCCACGCAGTTCCTGCATTTCCCGCAGAACCAGTTCGAGGACATGCTGGACGCCTTCGTGGCCGAGAACGGCGTGCACGTCGACCGGGGCGTCGAGCTCGTCGGGCTGCAGGCCGGCGCGAGCAGCAGCAGCCCCACGCGCGTGTCGCTGCGCCACCTGTGAGCGTGCATTGCCCTCCTCTGAGCTCTTGAAGCGCCGAGCTGACCGTGTGACTGACTGAGTGCGCAGCGCCTCCAACGATGTGGAGCACGCCGAGTTCGACTACGTGGTCGCCGCCGACGGCGCGCACAGCGCGGTGCGCCAGCTGTGCGGCATCGATATGGCCGGCGCGCTCAACCTGCAAACGATCGCCAACGTGCACTTCACGAGCCGCTCGCTGTCCGCGGCGGCGCGCGAGAACCCGGCCATGCTCTACTTCGTGGTGCGTGAGGCCGGCGACGCGAGGCGGTGGCGCTCCAGCTGCATCTCTGACACCGCCCTCGGCCTGTGTGTGTGCCTGCGCAGTTCAACCAGGACGTGATCGGTGTGCTGATCGCGCACGACCTGAACAAGGGCGAGTGGGTATTCCAGATCCCCTTTTTCCCGCCGCAGGAGTCGCTCGAGGCGGACTTCGCCGAGGCGCAGTGCAAGGCGCTCGTGGCCAAGATCCTTCCTCGAGGCCGTGTTCCCGAGGACGACGACGTGTCCATCCTGTCGGTCGGCCAGTGGCGCATGGGTGCGCGCGTGGCCAAGCAGTACGACGTGCACAACCGCGTGTTCCTCGTCGGCGACGCGGCGCATCAGTTCCCGCCCGCCGGCGGCTTCGGCATGAACACGGGGCTTCAGGACGCGCACAACCTGGCGTGGAAGCTCGCGCTGACCATCCAGAACGAGCAGCAAAGCCAAGAAGCAAGCCAAGTGGACGCGAGTCATGCGGACGCCACGCTGCTGGACTCGTACCAGCGCGAGCGGCAGCTCGTGGCCAAGATCAACACGCAGTTCGCGCTGCGCAACGTGGAGCGCACCATGAAGATCCCGACGGCACTCAACGTGTCGCACAACAACGCCAAGCTGTTGGCCAGGCTCGTCAACTCGGCGCCGCTCAAGTTCCTGCCGCTGGGTGCCCAGCGAGAGTTCGTGCAGCGTATCATGAAGCTGGGCAAGCTGCCGCTGGGCATGCTCGACGCCGACGACAGCGCGCTCGGTGCGCACATGCGCAGCAAGGTGCAGGAGATCGTGGCCCACCGCCGCGGCCTGGGCATGATGTTCTACCATTTCGACCTCGGCTTCTCGTACGACACGACGTCGTGGGCCGCGCAGGCCAAGCAGCTTATGCAAGAGCCGGCGCTGGACCAAGCCGCGCTGTTCCGCACCGCAGTCTCGACGGCTCGCGACGGCGCCGCGGACATGGTCTTCTCGCCGGCGTTCCGCGAGGGCGTGCGCTTCCCGCACTTCTGGCTCGAGGACCCGGGCGACGGCGCGCGGCTGTCGACGCTCGACCTAGTGGGCCGCGCCACGACACACCGCGACAACGCAGACAGGAGCGTCCAGTACGTGCTCGTCGCGGATGCGACTGGCGGAGACGCCAGCGAGCTGCGCGCGCGCCTGCCGGCGGAGATCCAGTCCAAGAACGTCTCGCTCGTGCTCCTGACGACGGGGGAGGGCGAGGCAGTGGCGCCGATGCCCACCGAGCAGTTCCGCAGCGTGCTCTCGTATCGTGTGGCAGGCGACAAGGACAGCAGCGACGCCTGGCGCCGCTTCCTGGTGGCGAACGAGGCCGCGCTGGTCCGCCCCGACGGCCATGTGGCGACACTGTGGCCGCGAGCGTCGTAGCGCCACCTCGCGTCCACCAATGTAGCGAGCTAGAACCCGAATACAACCGTCGAGCGGCCACCGCGCGCATGCAACGCAACCACCAACGTGTTACTTGAGCTTAAGGTCGCCATTGCGCAGCAACGCCCGCATCCCCCAGCCGCTCCGCTTGGGCACGGACTCGTCCGAGTGCTTCCAGGACCAGAAGGCCCAGCCGCCGCGCGCGAGGCGGTTGAACATGTCCAGCTGGCGCTGGCCGAACGTGCGGAAGTTGTACGTGTCGTCGATCAGCTTGTCAGTGCCGTTGGGCCCGCCCATGGACCACTCGCCGATGAACAGCGGCGGCCGAGCGGTCGACGCCGTCGCCGGCCCTAGCGTGTTGTTCCAGTAGTTGCCGACGGCATCGATCACTTGGCTCGCGCTGAGCCCTTCGTACCCCCAGACGAAGTACGAGTGCAGCTCGTGCCAGACGTTCGAGTACCTGGGCGTGTCCAGCAGGCCGTTCAAGTGCGCGGCGTCCTGCTCGGTCAAGAACGGGGACACGGCCACGATGCAGTCGCTGCTCTTGCTGCGCACTCGATCGTACGCGTTCCTGTAGAACCGATCGAGGACGTCCGAGTCCGTCGGTCGCGCCGGCTCGTTCATGACGTTCAAGCCCAAGAAGGCCGCGCTGTTCTGGTACCGGCCAGCCAGGAACTCGACGACATACAGCGAGCTCTCGACGTTGGCAGGCAGCGCGCTCCAGCTCAGAACCTTCTCGCCGGGCGGAGCGCTGTGCTCGTACCCGTTCTGACTGCCCTGGTGCGCGTGGAGACTCAGCATGACGGCCACGTTGTACTTGACGGCCCAGAGGTTCACCAGCGTGTCCAGGTACTTGAGCGACCCGCGCGCGTACCGGTCGATCTGGCTCGAGAAGCACGCCGGCAGCGTCTCCACCGCGTCGCGGACGACCCAGTAGCCCACGGGCACGCGCACGGCGTTGAGTCCCGCGGCGGCGATGTCGCGAATGTCGTCTTCGCGGATCCATGTGTCGCGGTGAAGCTCGAAAGCCGCCGTGCCCGTTGTGTTGCCGAGAAACCCCATGACTGCGTACTCGCCCTGCTCCGCGGTCTTGGGGGGCACACCAGTCCACAGCGGCGAGTTCTTGGTCATCCAGTACTCGCTCACGAGCCAGCCGCCGAGGTTCACGGACCGCACAGACTGCTCGCCACGCCGGAGCTTGGCCTGGATGTGCTCGGCCGGCTGCTGGTCCAACGCCAACGCTGAAGGCGCGAAGACTGCGAGAACTGCTGCCACCGCGACAGTGAGGAAGTGCCGCATCGTCGAGGCTGGTCTGGTCAACTGCGAGTGCTTCTGGTGCGGCTGGTTCGGTAATGAAGAGCGGAATGACGGCATCGAGTCGGTGCTCACTGGAGTTGAGCAGCAGCCCACGCGACGGTGGGTGCCGCGTGCTATTGCTGTGCGTGATCGTTGGGCTGGGAAGCCTTCGCGCATGCTCACATTCGCAGCCGAGTAGCTTATCTTGGACGCGTCTGGGATCGCGGGTTCGACCTTCTCCGCTGGTGGGTCTCGAGGGAGGTCCCATGGTTCGGCTCGTGGCTGGGCTGCAGTGAGAAGAAACGCCGCGGCAAGGCGAACGAATACCACTTAGACGTCGGCGTATGTGACGGTGTCGATCGGCAGTGGCCGCGGGATATGGGCCACAAGCTCTGGCTGGCCGTCAGGATAGCCCCCTGCTGCTCTCGTCTTCCACAGGACAACGGCATTCACAAATTGTGAATCACAATGACTCGAGAGACTGCTTTCAAGTGCTGGACAAACAACAATCCAACTCCAATGGCAACGAAAGAGCGTCTATTACGCAGCATTTCTCCTCTTCAAGGTGAAGAGGCTCGCTACGTCTACACCGTCAGCTTCAAGTAGTTCTCGCGGAGCAGTGCGCGCAGCGACCATCCCGTTCGCTTGCCGATCGAGTCGTCCGAGTGACGCCAGGACCAGAAGGCCCAGCCGCCCGTCGCGTACTGGTTGAGCATCTCGAGCTGTCGACGTCCAAGCTCGCGGAAGTTGTCCAAGTTGCTGAAGAGGCCGAACTCGTTGGGCGGACCGCCCATGCACCACTCGCCGAGGAAGAGGCGGTTCTTGTTGTTCTTGGACGCCGGGATGATGGTGCCGTCTCGGTAGTTGTTGACGGCATTGAGAATGAGCTGCTCCTGGTTCTCGGGGTAACCCCAGATGTAGTACGAGTGCAGCTCGTGCCAGACGTTCGTGTACGAGCCGTTGTCCATGAGCCCGACGAGATGGGGGGCGTCCTGCTGCTGCAGCATGGGCGAGATGGCGATCACGCAGTCGTTGCCGTCGCCGCGGATGGCCGCGTACGAGAGGCTGTAGTACGTCTTGAGGAAATCCCATTGGTCCCTCTCGCTCATCCACGAGGCCATCCGCGGCTCATTGACCACGTTCATGCCCAAGAAGGCAGGGCTGTTCTTGTACCGGCGCGCCAGGAACGACGCAAAGTTGACCGAGTTGTTGCGGTTCGCGTCGTTGAGGAACCAGCCGAGGTCGTCGAGTTGCACCGGCGCGCTGTGCTCGTACCCGTTTTGGCTGCCCTGGTGCGCATGCAGGCTCAGCATGACGGCCAGGTTGTACTTGACGGCCCAGTCGTTGACGAGTCTGTCGAGATAGGCGAGCGACCCGCGGGCGTACTTGTTGATCTGCAACTCGCTCGTCGTTGTAGCTGGGTCTCGGACACAACCAGAGCGCGTTCCGAACTCATACGAAGGCGAGTCGTCGTCGCACACGATCCAGAAGCCGACGGGCACGCGGACGGTGTTGAGCCCTGCGGCGGCGATGGCGGCAATCTCGCTCTCCGTGATCCAAAAATCACGGTGGAGCTTGAAGGCCGCCGATCCGGCCGTGTACCCGAGCTGCCGCATGATGGCGAACTCTCCTCGCGTCGCCGTGCCTGAAGAGATGCCGGTGAACAGCGGCGACTCCCAGGACATCCAGTGTTCGCTGACAAGCCACGCGCCGAGGTTGACGCTGCGCACGCGGGTGTCTCCGCGGCGGATCTTTGCCTGGATGTGCTCGGAGGGCGAGCCAAGCGAAGTCGCCGCCGGTGTCGGTGTCGGAGTTAGCGACTGCGAAGGCGTCGACGAAGGTGTCGGTGCTGGCGTCAGCGCTGGTGATGAAACTAGGCCACAGCTGGCCGTCGACGCAGCAGCAGTGCCGGCGAGCACCAGACTGGCGACGAGGGATCTAAGCAGGCGCATTGTCTTGCGGCTGGAGCAGCTCTTGAGTCGATGCTTATTGAGTCGGCCGAGCAGGTTGCAGAGTGAATGGTGGCGAGCATCGCGCTCTGAAGATCCACAGCTTCACCTTGGCTATCGCTGTCACCACGCCGGAGCGGTTGCATCTGCTTCGCATGCGCAGGTCCAAGCCAACAACAACGACCCAATGACGCCGCACATTCGCATGGACGGTACCTCGGCTTCAGCAACTGAGTGCAATTCCCGTTGGTCGACAGAGACCTTCGTCAAAGCTGCATGGTCGAACCAACACCGTCTCGTTCGGCTGGCTCCAACCTGTGGATATTGTCTGTCAAGACTTCATCAAGACTGAGGCTAATCTGATCTCAAAAGCGCCGCTAAAAGCGGCCGCAACTGCGATCGTGGGCCGTTGGCTTCCACGCGATGCGAATCACACGCACATCCCATGGACCGCATCCCATTTTTCGACGCCATCCACGCCTCACAATCCCATCTCCAGCGGCCATCGTCGGGTCCGCTCAACGGCCGCACCAGGCCGTCCGTGACGTCAGCCGCTCGCTCCTGCCCTGCGTTCGAGCGGGTGAAACGGCGGCTTGGAGTCACGGCTGATTGAACCCGGCGGTCGTGCCGCTTCGTTCAAGTCTGAATGACCAAAAGGGCAGGCGGAAGATAAAGCGACGCCTCGAGACGGAGACAGGCAAGTTGTCCAGCGCCGTGTCCGCTCGCAAGGGTGATTTCTGACCAGCCCATTACTCACCAGCCTCTCTGGTCGCCAACGGAAGGCGCGCCTCCAGCGGAGCGCGTTGATTCGTGACCGTTGGAGTCGAACCGGTGGCAATACAGCACGAAGGCTCCTCAATACCGATTCCAAGCGCTGACTCTTGTCATTTCCGTCGGCCATGGCGACTTCACCTTGTCGTCGTCGTCCACCGTGGCTGACTCCTGCCTTAACAACTCCGACGACTTTCACTTCTCGATCCACCCGGTAGGCGGCGCCACCGGATACTTGCAAGCAAATACCAACACCAAGCAACTGGCCATGTCCTCGCTTCGAGCCGTGCTCGTCCTCTGTGGCCTCGTCGTCGCGCTCGCAGCGCGCGCGGCGGCCATTTCCTGCGGCCTCGAGCATGTGCAGGCAAAGATCCGCCGCGGAGACACCCGCGTGCGCAGCGTCAACCTCGGCGCGTGGCTTGTCAGCGAGTACTGGATGTCGTACGAGTCGCCGCTGTTCGCCGGGCTCCCTGTCAACGAAGTGGCCAAGGTCGGCGAGTACGCCATCATGAAGAGGCTGGGCCTCCAGGCTGGCACGGCGGCCTTCCAGCGTCACCGCGACACCTGGATCAACGAGACGCACATCGCCGCCATCGCTGCCACAGGGCTCAACACCGTCCGCGTGCCCGTCGGCTTCTGGGTCGTGTGCGACGACGACTCGCCTTCGTATGAGTTCGGAACGCGCTCTGGCTGTGTCCGAGACCCGTCGAGCGCCAGCAACCTGCAGATCAACACGTACGCTCGCGGATCGCTCGCCTATCTCGACAGACTCGTCAACGACTGGGCCGTCAAGTACAACCTGGCCGTCATGCTGAGCCTGCACTCGCACCAGGGTAGCCAAAACGGGTACGAGCACAGCTCGCCGACGGCGCTGGAGACCATCGGGTGGACCACGAACACCGCGAACCGCGACAATTCGGTCAACTTTGCGTCGTTCCTGGCGCGCCGGTACAAGAACAGCCCTGCCTTCTTGGGCATGAACGTGATAAACGAGCCGCGGCTCGATTACAACCTGAACTACGCGGGGCAGCAGCAGTTCCTCAAGACGTACTTCGAGAGCGCGTACTCGGCAATCCGCGGCGACGGCAACGACTGCGTGCTCGCCGTGTCGCCAATGCTGCAGGAGCAGGACGCGTCTCACCTGACCGGGCTCATGGACAACGGAATGTTCACGAACGTCTGGCACGAGCTGCACACGTACTTCATCTGGGGCTACGAGGGCGTATCGGAGGCGGAGATCCTGCGTCTGGTCGACGTCTACCGCGACCAGACGGTCATCCCGGCGTCCAAGAACGCCAACAACAGGTTCTTCCTCGGCGAGTGGTGCATGGGCGGCCCGCCCAACGAGGAGGGCATCTTCAGCAACTTGGACAACTTCCGCGAGCTCGGACGCAAGCAGCTCGCCATGTTCAACCAGTACCCGACGGGCGGCTGGGCCTTCTGGGCCTGGCGCCACTCGCACGACTCGGTCGGCAAGCGCACGGGCTGGTCCATGCGTGCGCTGCTCCAGAGCGGAGACCTCGTGCTCGCAGTATAGAGAGGACCATGGCGACGAAAGCCGAGCTCATCGGAAGACTTGGTCTGTAGAGTCGCACACCAACATCGTTTTGCCCTGCTCTCGCTATTGACTCGTCTCGACTTCATCTGGACACTGCTGGTCAACCGGGCTCCAAGCTGCGCATGCCTGTTATAGCGCCAAGCGAGGCGGAGGCTCCGGCTCGCATTGTCCGTCGACTACCGAGTCATTCCGAGTCGGGCATAGATTGCGTCGCGAGTGGAGACTGAGAGACCTAGACTGCCATGGAGAGAGGCAGGCAGGGCCAGAGACCTGTCTGACCTTTGCGCGTCCGAGCCCACAAAGTTCCCAACGCGCTGCTGCCACTGTTGCCTGAGTCCATCCGTCAGTCAGATCCAGGCGATTGGAGTCCCGGCTTGAAGGTCGAGCCGACCTGTCCACCTTGACGCGCAGCAGGGGCAAGTCAGGTCAGGGATCGCGGTGGATCCAATCCAGCCCTCTACGGGTGCTCCGTACGCCCTCCGCGCAGCCGCAGGTGCTCACTACGAGGATTGTCGTGATCATCACGCCTTTGACGGACGCGAATCCAGTGGACAGTGTCCATCATCAGGGCTGTCATTCGGCCGTGAGCTGGCCGGCAGGATAGCGCCGGAGCGGGTGAAGCAGGCGCTGTGTGACAACTCTTTAACAGAGTGCATCACTTGGTTTAATATTAAGTTCATGATTTTTACATGAAAGAAGCACTGTTATACATAATATATACCACAACATGGTCGGGAGCATGCGTTTATGTCGCCGGTCTGCGTGAGACATCGACTGCATGATGCAAATCGACTCGCCGCTTGCTGCCGCCTGGGGCTGCTCGCCGGCGCAATCAGCCATGGGGCGGGCGCATTCTCCTTTCGGATCGGCAGGCGACGGCCTCTTCACTCGCTAATCGCTTTTGCTATTCGTGCGCCATGGGCAAGACGCACAGCTCGAGTACCGTTGCGTTGCTGCTGGTGCTGGCGGCGACAGCGGCGGCGCTGCTCGCCGGGGCCGCGCGAGTGGACGGCGTCGCCAACTCGACACTCGACAATGACCAAGCGCTCGCGTGGGACCTGACGGACGCCATCGACGGCTGTGCGCTGTGCCGCGGCGGGGACTGCACGCGCGCGATCAACAACGCGTCGGCCGGCGTCTTCTGCGGCGAGCTGCAGCCCTCCAGGCAGCCGTGTTGCTGCGAGTACGTGACAACCTGCGCCGTGGACCAGTTCTACGACGCGTGCCGCTGCAAGGAGCCGGACCAGCTTGAGCGCATGCTGGTTGACTTCTGGGTCTGGTGCTTGCTGGGTCTCGTGGCCGCCGCCTTCTTCCCCTTCGCCGTTCTGCTCGAGCTCGCCGTGCGCCTCCTAGCGGTCGTTGGGCTGCATTGCCAGCGGCTGGGTGGGGCCCTGGCCCACGGCAGCAAAGTCTGCCAGAGCAGCGCGCGGCGACCCGTCGCCCCGGCCTACGTCGCGGTCGTGAACGACGAGCCACGCGGCGAGACCGCGACAGACGACCAGGCCAAGCCCGATGTGGACATGTGCTGAGCACCACGAGCCGCCACAGCCCAGCGCTGTACACATCGATGGAGAATATGCAGGCACTGTAATATAGAGGAGAGCGTCGAGGAGTTGATCAATGCAGGACACGCCGTCCACTGCGACCTGAGACCGTGGCGCGCCGCCAGGCTTCCGGGGGCGACTCCAAGACTAGTTGCGAATGCAAGGACGCATTGCCAATGAGCAGCAGCCTTGGGATAGACCACGTTGACCCACTGCAACGCGGTCAAGCCTTCAATTTAAAGTTGCGCGTAGACATCTACGGCGTCGCTCCGCAACTTCTACGAGCAACCTCTGTCCGATTGCGTGGTCCACTCCATCTCGACCTGAGAACTCCTCTCTCGCTCTCGCTCTCTTGACAGTCACAACAACCCGCCAGGGACCTGGAAAGCGGGCGGACTCTCGATCGCCCATGGCGCTGGCTCCGCGGCTCCCGCGGCTGCGACTGCTGCTCGTGGGCGTCGCCCTGTGCCTGAGCGTGTGGCAGACGCGCGCGGAGCAGCTGGCGGTCGCAGGGGACAGCGACGACGAGGCGGACGAGCGGTACTACCACGCGCACCACCTGCACGACCGCGCGCACTCGGTGCAGGACCCCGCGAGCCTGTACTACTACTACTCACCGGCGGACATTGGCTGCGCGCTGTGCCGCAACGCCGAGAACTGCTCCATCGCGTTCCGGAACCAGTCGGACGGCGTCTTCTGCGGCGACGTGCTCACGACGCTCCGCCCGTGCTGCTGCGCGTTCCGCAACGAGTGCATCACGACCATCTTCTCGGACTCGTGCGAGTGCTTCGACGCCGAGCAGGAGGAGCAGCTGCTCAACACGCGCTTCTACCTCTTCGTCGTACTCACGGCCGTCGCCTGGGTGCTGCTGGTCTACGACAAGATGTGCGCCGGGCCCTACAAGGTCATGAACAGCAACCACCAGGCGCTCGCCAACACGCCCTCGGCCGCCGCCGACAGGACCGTGCCCACTGCCGCAGAGGATGAGGACGATAGCGACCGAGAGACGATGGACACCGTCGGTGAGGCGGACACGCTGCGGTTGCGGGATGCGGACCAAGGCGACAGTGGCGCCAGAGCCTCGCCGATGGCTCGCCGCGCGCCAAGCTCGGAAGAGATGGACCGCATCGAGGTCTCCGTGATCGACGTGGCGTCTCCGCCATCGTCACCGACAAGACGCTCAGTCGGTCGCGGAGACCGTGAAAGTGAGCCCACGGGATCTAGTCTCCAGAGTGTCTGAACAAATGCACCGTTGTTGTTTTGAACGATCATCAGGTGCCGTATGCCTAAATAGGTGGAGGAACGAACGGGTATGCTACACAATCACTAGCTCGACTCTACAGCTACACGCATGGGCGACATCTAGGCGACGCGATCCATTCCCATCTCCTCCACTGGTTCTGCTGGCGGCGCCAAGCTGCTCTCGCGGTCCGAGTCCACATCGACGTCAGGTGTTCGCGCCACCGGTGACATGCCGAGCAGCAGCGGCGCGTCAGTCAGCATGCCCGGGGACTCGTCGTCGTCCTCCGAGTCGGAGAAGAGCGTCGCCTCGCGCGCCGACGCCCGCACGTCCCTCCGCCGCTTGTATTTTTCCTTGAGCCGGAGGATGCCCTTGTCCAGCGCGTTGTACACGAGCTGGCTGCGCCGAAAGTCGCGGCAGCAGTCGACCCAGTCGTCCACGAACGTGGCGATGACAAACAGCGCCAGGTAGGCGCTCAGGTGGATCAGGATCTCCGTGGACGCCGACATCTGCGAGTCCTCGGCGTCCGGCTCCGCGGCCTGCAGCCGCGACCGCTGCGCGCTCTGGCCGTCCTCTCCGCTCGCGCACTCGCACGCGGACGAGAGCGCCGTGACCCTGCACGCCGTCTGGTACGCGCAGCAGCACGGCTCCCTAGAGCCCGCGAGATCTCCGCAGAAGACGCCGGACGCCGCGTTCTCCACCGCGATGGAGCAGTTGCCACTGTCACGGCACAGCGCGCAGCCCCCGAAGCGCGAGGCCGCCGCGCCGAGCACCTCTCCCTCGACCAGCAGCATCGCCGAGTGGTTGCCGCTCTCCTTCAAGCTCGCGCTCGCGTCCGTCGCCCGTACCAAGTCGTACGCCAGCAGCGCCACCGCCGAGAGCACTAGCAACGCGCGGCGCATGCTGCCTGGCAGCGCAAAGAGCGAGTGACGCGCCGTAGACGCGCAGCATTGAGGCCTCCCATCCGCGAGCGCGGCGATTTGAGCCCCTCGCCTCTACATGCTCGACCAGATGACCGGTCTATTTGGCGTGCACCACACACAATATCATCAGGAATCATTGCCGCCAAGCGACGCGTCGGATTGGCCGAAACTCCGCTTCGAAGCGGCAGCATTATTAGCTAATGAAAATTTAGTAACTGTTAAGTAGCCAATCAAAGCGCTTGAAAAAATGAGGGAAAATATACTGATTTAAAACAGGCATTTTCCCTCTTCTTTATTTCAGCGTTTGATTGGCGGATCGATTTTTGACGAGATTTTGTATGTGGGGTCGGCCAATCACCGCGCTTAAAAAAAAGAGGTAAAAAGTGCTGATTTAAACCGGGTGGTTTCTCTCTTATTTTAACAGCGAATCAGAACAAAGAGAATCCTATTAAACGCCAATCATATTTGCCGAGAGAAGGACCGTTTGTGTTAAATCAGTAGTTATTGGAGTGATTAGGGTAACGTTTTGCGTGTGGGTTGGTGTAAAATACATAATTGCGTCCAGACACGGACGACATGGAACGATGGAAATGATCGTGGCCCGAGGTGACGGCTGGCTGCTTGCGCCACGCGCGCTCCATGCTCCTGGCGCGGCTTCCTTCCGTCCGCCGCTGCGCGCGACTTGAGCCGCCGTGACGCTCGCGCGAGTAATGCGGATGGGTCCAGCGCGGCGCCGCGTACTGCGCTCGCTCGCGGCCGTCGGACCAGAGACGACAACTTCCTTGGACGCGGTGCGGGCCGATCCGTCTCGCGATCCGACTCGCGATCCGTCTCGCGGCGGTGGCTGCTCCATCATTCAGGCCAGCGCGGACGCCTCCGGTCCGTCCCCTTGGTGATATTACGCTGTCCGTGGCGAGTGCGACGGGCCGGGCCGGAGCAGAAGCTGCAACGCACCCACAATGCCTTGGGCTCGCCCTCCCACTGTAACGGCTCACGACAGTCGCTCGGTCCCATTCGCGTTCCCAGCCGCCGCTGCGCACTCCGCCGCTTGCCTGCCGACGAACTGCCGCCGACAGCGGACGACGGACTGCCGCGCCAATGACGGCCGCGTCCTCGCGCGCCAAGGTGGCGCTGCTGCTGCTGCTGGCGCTGCAGATTGGCTGCCAGCCGCTGCTCATGGGCTGGTTCGCGCGCCAGACGACGGACGTCCGGCTGTGCGTGGGCGTCGTCGAGATGCTCAAGCTCGGGCTGGCCGTCGTGCCGCTGGCGCTCAGCGGACAGCTCGGGCGAGAGCTGCGCGGCTGGCGGCTCGCCACGGCCGCCCAGACCACGGCCGTGCCCGCGTTCATCTACGTGCTGCAGAACTACCTCAACCAGACGGCCGTCGTGCTGCTGGACGGCGTCACCTTCAACGTGCTCAACCAGACCAAGATCATATGGACCGCCGCGCTCGTCTACTGGATGCTCGGCCGCGCGCAGTCGCGCGTGCAGGTGCTGGCGCTCGCCATCCTCTGCGCCGCCGCCGTCGTCATGACGCTGCCGACCTCGGCCTCGGCCTCCGCGCACGGGAGCAGCAACGACAGTGAGGGCGACAGCGAGAGCCGCGAGCTCGAGGCCGACGCGGCCTTCATCTCGGGCGTGTACCAGGCGCTGACGGCGGCGGTGCTGTCGGCGCTGGCTGGCACCATCATCCAGCGCGCGCTGCAGATGCAGAAGCGCAACGCGTACATGGTGACGATCGAGCTCAGCGTGCTGGGCCAGCTGACGCTCGCCGCGTGGGCTCTCGGCTCCTCGCTGTGGCCGCCAGCCTCCGAGCCGAAGGCCCACAGCGGCGCCGTCGTCACCGACAGCCTCCTCAACGGCACGGGAGAGCGCGCGGCACCGGGCATGTGGGCCGGCTGGACGCCCATGACGTTTGTGGCGCTGCTTTGCCAGGCCTTCGGCGGTGTCATGGTGGGCTTCGTCATCAAGCACTGCGGCAACGTGCAGAAGAGCTTCGCGGTCGTGCTCGGCATGCTCATCAGCGCTGGTCTGGAGCACGTGTGCAACGGCAAGCCGTTCGGTGTCGAGATGGTCGCGGCCGTCGGCATGGTCGCGCTCAGCACGTTCCTGTACGTGTCAAACCCTCCGAAGGACGGCGGCGTCGAGGTCGTCGACGTCGACATGGACAAGATCGACCCGCAGCCGAGGCTCTACTGCGTGACCTCGCGGCTGTCGTGCGTCCGACCGATGAAGAAGGCTCGGACATCGGCGTACGCCACGGTTAGCACTGAAGAGGACGAAGAGGAAGCAGTCAAGACGACCAAGACGGTCGCGACGGTGAAGAACGCGTCGGCACCGAACACTTGCAGCATCCAAGCCAGCGATGCGGTCGTCTAGCTAGCGCTATTTATCAGAAAGGCATGGTCATTCTCAATCGACACGGTGAAGGTTTGGCAGTTGCTGTTGGACATGCATTTGAGGCGCGCGATGCAAGGAGGACAGAGCGAGCCCGAGGCCGCGTCAAAACGTGTACAATCGGCCAAAGGAGGCGCGTCTATCTCTTCATCTCTTCCACCCACGCGCTTAGGAGATATTGTAGGGCTTGAAGACGTTGAAGCCGTCGCTGGCCGTGCTCACGAGCACGCCGGGGCACTGGCTGTGGAAGTGCAGCTCCTTGATGTCCGTCTGGCCCTGGTGGATGAAGAGCAGCTGCGGCGGCAGGTCGAGCTTGTCGCCGCCCGTGGCCGCGGCCGCCTCGGGGTCCTCCTCGACCGACATATCCCAGACCGAGATCTGGTTGTCCGCGCCGGCCACGGCGAGCACCGACTCGTCCGTCGGGTGCCACTCGATCGACGTGACGGGCGCCGTGTGGTAGCGGAAGTGCGCGACCGGGTTGTTGGGCTTGAAGTTGCGCAGGTCCCAGATCTTGAACGAGCCGTCGTCCGAGCCGGACGCGAGCAGGTAGGCCACGTTGCGGTTCCACGAGATGACGTTCACGTCGTCGTCGTGCGCCGTCACGTCGATCATGCTGCCGGCCTTCCGCCGGGTGTCCCAGATGCGCACCGTGCGGTCAGCCGAGCAGGACGCGAACACCGTGGCCTCGGTCGGGCTCCACTGCAGGTCCTCCACCGAGCCCTTGTGGCCCGTGAACGGCACCTTGTCGACGTTCCACGCGCTCTCCGAGTTGCTCCACAGGTAGATGAACTTGCTGCAGTCGCCCGTCACGAGCTTACCGGCCTGCACAGGGGACCAGTCCATCGCGAAGCCCTCGTCGGCGTGGCCCGAGAAGGTGAAGAGCGGCGGCTGCTTGGCCGGCAGCGGCGCCGAGAGCGTGCCGTTGAGCGACTCGAGCTGCGGACCGACGTCCCACAGGTGCACCTTCTTGAGGTCCGACCAGGTGGCGACGATGTTGGACGACTGTGGCATGGAGCGGATGCGGTTGACGCCGCCGCGGTGGGGGATGGAGCGCGACTCGAGCACCGGGTCGCCCTCCGTCTCGTCCTCGTCCTCGTCGTCCGACTCGTCGTCCGAGTCCTCGCTCTGCTTGGTCTTGTGCAACTCCGACATCTTCATGACCGTCACCTGGTTGTCCTCGGGCTTGGCCGCCTGCGTGCCCGCGACCACGTACACGGTCATGGGGAACTGCGCGCCAGTCACATCAAACCACACACCACCATCACCCATCAGTCAGTCTTGGCGTCCTACTGCTGGCTCTCACTCAACCACGCAGGGCCTCACCCGCGTGCGAACGGCGCCGAGGTTGTCGCGCACGACGTCGATGCTGAGCGAGGGCCACTCGGCCGTCATGGCGTAGTACATGTCGTAGGCGCTGGCGTCGTAGTCAAGCACCTCGTCCTCGCCGAGCGTGTCCACGCCGGGCATGAAGACCTTCTTGGCGGGCTCCGGCTGCTCTTCGCCATCCATATCCACGTCTTCCTTGTGCGCGCCACCTCCGTCGCCGTCCTCGTCCTCGTCACCGTCGCTCTCGACCATGTCCTCGTCCTCCAGGTCGTCGCCGAACGGGTCCTCGAACACGAGCTCCTCGCCCTTGTGCTCCTCCTCGGCGTCCGCGCCGGCGTTGGCGCGCCGCTTCAGGCCCGCGCCCGACTCCTCCGCCCCGCGCTTCTTCATGCTGCTCATGGCTGGCTGCTCTAAGGCTCCTGCAGGCGCTCCGACTGCGGCCAAGACGGCGGCTTCGAGGCGCTGGAAGCTGGTCAAGTGGCGCCGAAATGGCTGGTCGCTCGTGCTCTTGGCACCGCTTGGCGCGCTGAGTGGCTCCATAAAAGTACGCACAGCCCCTGTCATTGGTCGAAATACGCATCCCAATACAGCATTACAGCCAATCAATTTGTATCCCGTAAATAATGAAATCACCCGTAACAAACATCAATCCAACGTCTTTTCGGTGGTCTGGCTGGACAGCTGCCCACCTTCAGTGATGGGTCAGAGCAACACCTGAGCGGCAAAATGAGCATGAGGCTGACGAGCGGAGGACGGCGCGGCGCGGCGGCAGCCTGGCGCGCGGCGGGGGCGAGTGGCCAGCTGCGGGCGGCCAGCGGGTCGAGCGGGTCGAGGGACGCGCTGGTGCTGCGCGAGTCCGTGAGGTGCGGGCGGCTCGAGGGACGTGGGGGAGTGGATGCAGGCTGACGACTCGCATGGAGCAGGAAGTTGGACTACGACCACTACCTGTGCGGGCTGCTGCTGCCCATCGAGACGCGGCCGGCCTTCTTCGCCATCGTGGGTCTCTCTAGCTCGCACCCCCGCCCTGTTCTGTCGACTGACGCGGCCTCTGCCCTCCTCCCTGCCGCCAGCGCGCGATGAACGCCGAGGTGGCGAGCATCAAGGACGCGGTGCGCAGCAACCACCTGACGGGCAAGATCCGCCTGCAGTGGTGGCGCGAGCGCGTCTACGCGCTGTACGAGTCCTCGTCCTCAGGCGCCGAGGCCTCGCATGAGACGCTGCTGCTGCGCGAGCTGGCGCGCGCCGTGCAGCAGCACGGGCTGACGCGGCGCTGGTTCGAGCGCCTGCTGGACGCGCGCGACCAGGACCTGGACGTCGAGCAGCCGCGCGCGCTCGCCGAGCTCGAGGCGTACGCCGACAAGACGGCGGCGTCGCTGCTCTACCTCGCGCTCGAGTGCCTCAGCGTGCGGGACAGCGCCGCGGACCGCGCCGCGCACCACGCGGGCGTGGCGATCGGCCTCGCGACGCTGCTGCGCGGCACGCCCTTTCACGCGCTTCGGCAGCAGGTGTACTTGCCGGAGGAGCTCATGCGCCAGGTGCGCCGCCGTTGTTCGTTCCTCGAGGCGGAGAGACGCTGACTGACTTGCGAGTCCATGAATAGCACGGCGTCACGTTGCTCGAGGTGCTGGCGGCGGCTGAGAACCCCGAGGACGGCGCCAAGGCCGCGCCGGTCGTGTTCGCGGTCGCGTGCCGCGCCATGGAGCACCTGCGCGAGGCGCGCGCGCTGGCCAAGGACGTGCCCAAGCAGGCGCGGCCGGCGCTGCTGCCGCTGGTGAGCACGTCCATGTTCCTGGACGAGCTGGAGAAGGTCAACTTCAACGCGTTCGACCCGCGGCTGCAGCAGCGGAGCGTGCTGGACCTGCACTTCCAGGTGCTCAAGCACTACTTCCTGCGCAAGTATTAGACGTCACGAGGGCGAACTGCGCGGGGCTGGCTAGATAGAGCGGGGCAAGGGGCGCAATCGTTGCGATCCGATCGTGTTGGGAAGCTGGAGTTGGAGCAGGGGGGGAGGGGGGGTCGCGGCCCCGGCACGGATTGGTAATATAGGTCACGAGAGTGGCGGCGCAGCATCCGTCCTCAGCACTGCGCTCGAGTCCGACAGCGCGGGTCCCGTGTGGCGGATGTCTGCGTCCGGGGTCGCGCCACTCGGCCGCGACCCGCGCTGGCGGCTGTGGCTATATCCGCTGCTTCTTGTAGTCTCCCTCCCGGCCCTGCCCTGCCCCTCCATGCTGCTTTTGCTTGTGCTGCTGCTGCTGCTGCGGTTGTTGCTGCTGCGGTTGTTGTTGCTGCTGCTGCTGTTGCTGCTGTTGCTGCTGTTGCTGCTGCTGGCTGCTGCCGCTCGCTCGCCGCTTGGCGTCCAGCGCCGCCAGCTGCCCCTGCAGCTGATCCTTCTTGAGCTTGACGCGGTTCTCAAACTCGAAGCCGCTTTTAAAATAGTCCAGCCGCGACGGCGCCGAGATGTGCAGCAGCTCCTCCTCGATCGCGCACGCCTGCAGCCGCACACCGGTTCGTCAGTCCACGCCATGAGCGCCGGTTCCAAACAAGGGTAGCGCATGCTCGTACCACTTGCAGCAGGTCCTCGTACGTGGCGCAGCGGCTCGTGTAGGCGTCGCGGATCTTGGAGCGCACGGCCTGGCGCTCCTCGATGGTCAGGAACATGCGCCAGTCCTGCATCGAGGCGCTCGACTGCGAGACCGAGACGCTCCTGGTCGCGGGCAGGGCCCCCGCGCCGGCGCCGGCCGCCATGCCAGCGCCGCCCCGGAACCCGCCGCCGCCGGGCGCGCTCGGCCGGTTGTAGGCGCCCGAGGACGTGACGGCGCGCAGCATCTGCGGCGGGTTCGTGCCCGGCGCGGCGTGCAGCACGGACGGGATGGCGTTCATGCCCACGCCCAGGTGGCCGCCGCCGTGGCCGCCGGCCGCGCCGCCGCTCAGCGTGCGCTTGAGCGACGGGATGGTCGTCGTCGCGCCGTTGGGCCCCATGCCGCCGCCGTTCCCGCCGGGCCCCGCGTGGTCCTTCATGGGCGCCAGGTTCATCGCGCCGGCCTCCCTCCTCCCCTGGATTTTCTCGCGCTTTGCTTCGCTTTGCTTCGCTTTGCTTTGCGGGGTTTCGATAAGTAACAACCGACCGACAAGGACACAAAGGGGGAGAACACATTCGCTTTGGACCAACACTCCTGCCAATATCGTATTCAACAGGATTATTATTATATAGAAGTTTCGTTGCCCCAAAATACAGATCTCAATGGGTCCAAAATAAAAGGATAAACCTTGTATTGAGAGGAGATTGCCAATAGTCATCCAATTGAAAACTCAATACTTGACCTAATTTGGTTGATATAGTTTTATGGCTTACTGGATAACGTTGCATAAGACTCAATCGTTGAAACAGTCCCCACCTGGAATTATATATTTCATATTATTGATTTAAGGCGTCATTTATTGAAGGGCTGACGACAGCTCGCTGCAACGTGTGACTCCCGTGACCATGGGCGTGACGGCAGCTGGTGCAATCCTGGCCGATCCCGGACGTTTAACAGGCAGGGGAGCGCTCCCAGGAGCGGCTCAGCGCGCCGACGCGTGGGGCCACACGACCGGCTGGCAGGCGTCGCAGAACTCGTCGAAGCGCGCGGTCAGTGCCGTCTCCAGGCGGCGCACCGTGCGGCCGGCCGGCGGAGCGGAGCCAGCGCGCTCGAGCCGCCAGCGCGTCGCCAGCTCGCGCTTCTTGGCGTCCATGAGCTCTTGCTGTAGGTGATCGGCGCGGCTGCTGCCGGTGCCAGCGCTGGGCGGAGGAGCAGTCTCCGCCGCCGTCGGTCGTGGCGCGCGCTTCCTCCGCGATGACGACCTGCGGCCTTGTCGCCGCTGCTGGTCGCCGGCCCCTTGGCCTCCGGGTCGCACTAGCCGCTCGCGCCACTCGTCCGTCAGCACGAACGCGTACTCGTACTCACTGCTGTCGCCTCCTCCGTCCGCACCCCCCGCTTCGTCGTGCGGCTCAAATGGGTGAGCACACGCTGGCAGCAGTCCGCTGACACCGCCACCTCCCGGCTCCACCCACGGAATCCCACCGCCACCTCCAGTACTTGCGACACCTTCACCAGTAGCAAAACCGATTGCCGTGCCGGGGGTGAGCCACTGCGACTGGCCCACGCCCGCGAACACGCGCGGCCACGCCTCCACGAACGGGAACGGCGGCGGGATGATCCCGCTCATGCTCATGCTGATGCGCCAAGATGGCTCGCTTGGCATCCGCCTCGCTGCCGGCTGCATTATGGTACGCGGTACCTATCCCGCGGTTCATCCAGGATCAGAAATGTAATCTCGCAGGTCAAGCATAACGTCTCGCAGGAAAAAGCGTATGATTCCCACCACCACTTTTTGCTCTACCGTGTACATCCCAAATAGAGCGCCATCTCTTTTCCAACCCATTCGAGCGGCCAGCCAATCCGAAATCCGTGGCTGTCGAGCACCTCCCGAGTCGTCGACGGTCGCCCGCGCTGTGCCGCCGCTGCTGTACGTCAGACGCAGCGCCAACGCCCACGAGCTAGAGACGCAGCTGCAGCGCGTAGTAAGCCATGCCGCCGCAGAAGAAGCGCGGGCGCGAGGGGCCGAGCGGCGCCAAGGGCAAGCAGCCGGCGTCCTCGAGCGACGACGCCGGCCGCAGCGGCGCGGATGAGGTCGAGATGATGGAGCAGGACGACTCGGACGCCGACTCGGACGACGACTCGGACGACGATCTGACGTTCGCGGCCAAGGCAGAGGACAGTGACGAGGAGGACGACTCGGACGAGGACATGGAGGACGCGGGCGAGCAGGGGGCGGGCCGTGATGCCGCCGCCGACGCCAACGCGCGCAGCGTGAACGTCGAGTTCGTCTTCTCGGACCCCAAGGAGGCGCACTTCCACAGCGTCAAGCAGTTCCTGCTGGCCTACATGCCGCCGACGCAGCCGTTCGACGTCTCGGGGCTGGCCGACGCCGTCGTGGGCCAGGTCTCCACGGGCACCATGGTCTGCGTCGAGGGCGAGGACGACGTCTACGGGTTCATCACGGCGCTCAGTCTGCAGCGGTTCGCGCAGGCGACGAGCGTGCAGCAGATCGTGCAGTACGTGACCAAGAAGTGTCCGCCCGCCGACCTGCCGCGGCTGCAGCAGATCCTGGCGACCAAGGCCGTCGGGCTCGTGGTCAACGAGCGCATGGTCAACCTGCCGTACCAACTCGTGCCCGCCATCCACTCGGCGCTGCACGAGGACATTGAGTGGGCCATCAAGAACGAGGACACGCCCGAGCTGCGCGCGAGCTTCCAGTTCGACTACTTCCTCCTGCTCGCGTCGTGCGCCGTTGAGAAGAGCGGCAGCGGCGGCAAGGGCAGTAAGAAGACCAAGACGGCGTACGAGCAGACGGCCAAGTTCTTCCACAACTTCGAGGACGAGTTCCTCGAGCAAGAAGCCGAGCTGTCCTTCTCCTTCGACACGCCCGTGGGCGACCGCGAGGCCGTCGACAAGTCCAGCAAGTCGACCGTCGTCATGCTCATCGAGCGCGCCAAGCACAAGGCCGCGCTGGCCCAGATCGCAGCCATGATTAACGCGTAAATCCATCCTGCACCGTATTTAGACCCTCCGCTGTCGTCAGTTCTCGTGCACGTTGTTCTCCATCCAATCCTTGGCGAGCCCGATGCTGTTGCGGAGGCGAACGAGCTCGCGCTCCTCCTCCGGCCGCAGATACCGCCGCGTGAGCGTCTCCCAGCCCAGCTCGGCTTTCTTCTTCCCGCAGTTGTTGTTCTCACGACCGACATTGGGCCGTCCGTCGACGCCTGCAGCCTCACGAGAGACGCCTCGCTTCCACTTGGACGGGCTCGACCGCAGCGGAGACAACGGTGCGGGTTCCCACCGTCTGCAATCTCCCAGCTCCGGATCACCACCGATGCCGGCAGTGTCCACGCTAATGTTGGGCGTTTCCCGTTGTCTTTGGCTCGTGACGCGATGGACCGACGCCTGGGGCAGCAAGCGCAGCTTCTGCTCGAACGCCTGGAGCTTCGCACGCTGTCTGGTCATCGGAGACACCGGCGCTGGGCAGGCCATCGGGCAACGAACACTCTCTCGAAACGTCCACGCGTCTCGATCGCCTAGCTTGCCCTTCGAGGCGGGCGTCACGAGGGTGTCGATCCTGTGCGGGGCCATCTCTCCGAGCAGATTCGACTGAGTCTGCAGCTGCAGCTGCTTGACGGCCGACAACACGGCGTTCTCGCACTCCTCGCGCTGCTTCTGGACGGCAGCCCGCAATTCTCGACGGACCTCCGCCACCGTCGACTGGTACTGCCTCTCCAGCACCTCCAATCGCAGCGCGTAGCACTGTCAATGGCACAAGGCGCGTCGGTAAGTGGATTGCCGGCAACAACTGGTATGAGGACCAGCTCAAGCCCGACAAACCTCCTCAATGGCGCGGGTTTGCGTCTCCAGCACCTGGCGCTGGCGCGACTTGACGAGCTGAAGCTCCTCGATCGCTCGGCGCAGATCGTTCTCCCGCTGCTTGGCACCTGCATGAGCACACGGACAGACCAGTCAGCAACTCAACCAAGCGAGAGGCGTTGTCTCGCTTCAGCAGCCTACGCACTCGAGTCACGCCGCGCTGCTAGCAGCTCCACCTGCTCGCACAGCGCACGCATCTGCCGGTCGATCTCCTCCTGCAGAAGCCCAGTCGGGTCTGATAGCTCGAGCGCCTGCTGGCTTTGCTGTCGTCTTTGTTCGTCGGCTCGCTGGTTGTCGCCTGCTGCTCTGTCGCCACGACGGAGGCTAGGTGGCACGCGCTCTTCGTCCGAATTGTCAACCTCATCGACGCTGCTACGTATCCGCGTTGTCTTGGACCGCGTCGATCTCGACGTCTGCGGTTTGCTCAGGAATATGCGCCTCAGTCGCCGGAACTTGCGCCGCGCGTGCTCGTCCCCCACCAACCGGACGGAGACGCCGCCGGCGTCATCGCTCGAGTCGGAGTCGGCAGAGTCCGAGCTGCCAGAATCCGAGTCCGAGACGCTACGGTGGGTGCCGCGGATGCGCTGGCCATCGAAGCCGCTGCCATCCCAGTCGCTCCCGCTGCTCATGTTCAAGACGCCGAAGCCGTTGCTTCGCCCTTTCGAGACTGTCTCAACCGCTAAAAGCGGCGCGTCCCAGTTCGATACTTTGGCGTGTTCTTCACGGCTTCTCTCACTCGACGATTTTCTCCCAGTCAGCCCAGTGTCTGTCCGAGACGCAGGAACTGCTAGCATGAGGGTCGTGTCCAAGATGCTCGGCTACTCGACGGGCGTGATGACGCACGTGGCGGTGGCGATGGCCCGCATCCTGCACCTCTCGGCGATCCTTCCTGCCGCGCTCCGACTGAACAAGTCCGAGGACGACGACGCGGGGCTCGTCGTGCTCCACGACGGCGACGAGTACGTCACGAGCGTCTTGGTCGAGACGTTGGGGACGGAGCCGCCCTCGAGCAAGGAGTTCATCGAGGCGATCAAGGTTGAGACAGTGGAGCCCGACCTTGAGATGCCCGACAAGGTGCTGCGGGACAAGATGACAGGTGCGAACGAGACGAACGACGCCGCAAGCTTGTCGCCAGCTGATGAGACCAGCGACTCGCTGCTGGATTCGCTCGAGCCGGACGAAGAGATCGTCGAGCTGAGCGACGAAGAAGAGGTGTCGGTGGCCATTGCAGGCGAGCTGGCGCAGGGCCCTCCACACGATCTCAACGTGGTCGCGTTCAACGAGAAGTCCGTGTATCACGGCCGCAAGTCGCGTGATCTTCAGACGATAGCGACAACGCTGAAGGGAGTGCCATATACGCCGACAGCCGGCGGGTCGATGGTCATGGCCCCCGAGCTCGCCGGTCCCCTTGGCTCAATGGAAGACATCGAGTTGGAGAAGCTTCGCGACCAGCTGGAGCGAGCCAAGACGCTGGAGAGCAGCCGCTCGAGCGACAGCGCGTCGGTGGAGACGAACGGGACGGAGGCGACGGAGGAGGATCGGCTCCGCGGGCTGTCGGAGTCCCGGGAGCCGGCCGGCAAGGATGAGAACGACGCATTCTCCCAGGACAAGTTGGGGCAGATGGGGCTCGGAGGTCGAGCGACAGAGTGCAGCGGGTTGCGACCGATCGGCGGCCTCTCGGGTGCCTCCTCCCAGTCGTCCATGCTGTCGTCGGAGGACGACGACGACGACCTGAGCGCGATGCGGGCCGAGTTCGGCGCACCGTCGTTCCTCCCCACCATTGTGACCGCGACTTCGGAGTCAGTGGCGCTCTAGGGAGGCATCTGCCGGCGAGCCGTCCGGTCCTTTGTGGTGGTGGTCATGGTGATGCATGTTCTTGGCGTCTGATGACAGCTTTCAAGATACTTTTTGGCGCAATGTGATTCGTTGAAACATATACAATGAACGTACTTGATTGGACAATATTTTGTCCGGTGCATCATCGAAACCATTGAATATATTGCACTAAATCGGCAATACACTTATTGGTAGTTCCACCCGCTCGACATGAAAGCGCTTTCATCGCGGGAGCAAGATGAGCACGCGGATGCCGCGCTCTCGTCGTCTGCTGCTGCTTCTGGGCGTCGCCCTGGCGCTCTCGGCCGCGCTCCCTGCGTCTCACAGCGCGTCCATCAGCAGCAGCCGCTCGGTGGGTCGCGGTGGGCTTCCTGGCGGCGGCAGCAGCGCATCGCTCGTTGACGAAGACGAAGACGAAGACGAGGAGGATGATGTGTGGGGGTTCCCGGCCAGCGACGCGCTCCTGTCCACCGCCGACGCTCCGTCACCTGCCGCTCCGCCGCGTCCGTGCGCCGAGTCGCTGCCGGCCGCGCGGCTGGACGACGACTTTTGCGACTGCGAGGTCGACGGCAGCGACGAGCCCGGCACGGCGGCCTGTTCGCACGTGGCGGCGGGGACGTTCGCGTGCCTCGCGGGCGGCCAGCGCGTGCCGCTGTCGGTCGTGGGCGACGGCGTCTGCGACTGCTGCGACGGTAGCGACGAGTCGTCCACCGCCTGCGCGGACGAGTGCCTACCGTTCCACCAGCGGCAGGTCGACGGACTGGCGCAGACGCTGGCGACCATCGAGCGCGGCCTCGCGATCCGCGAGCAGTACGTGGCCCAGGCCGACCGAGCCATCGGCAGGCTGCGCAGCGACTTCCAGTTCCTCCTGTCCGGATACCGGGAGCTGCATGGCGAGGTGCAGCTCAAGCAGGAGACGCTGCGGGCTGCCGGAGTCCCGCCGACCGCGGCGCAGCTCGAGGACTTGGACCGCGCGCGGTTCGAGCTCATGGGGTGGCAGAACCGCGCGTTCGTGGCCCAGCGCGTGGCCTCGAGCGCCACGTTCGGCGCCGACGACCCGGCGGCGGACTTGACCAACTGGAAGCGCGGGTTTGCAGTGCTCACTGGCCAGTGCTTCAGCGCGACGGTGGACGAGAAGCAGCTCAAGGGCGGCACGCCCAACGTCGTCCCGAGGACGTACGACTTCCGTTTCTGCCCGTTCCAGAATGTCACGCAGCACGAGCCGACGTACCCCGAGTGGACGCGCCAAGAGCGGAGGCGCAAGCACGCCGACCCCCGCGCTGGAGATGCCGAGGAGGCGGCGGAAGTGCCCGTGCCGACCATGCTGGGCGTCTGGGAGTCTTGGGCGGGCGACGCGCTGTACGACCAGCAGCGCCAGGCGGTGTGGCAGCGCTTCGACCACGGCGAGGTCTGCGCCGCGACCAACCGCGAGCGCGTCACCATCGTCGACATCGGCTGCGGAGACGCCAACGCCGTAGAGTCCGTTGAGGAGCCCGAGATGTGCGTCTACCGCCTGCGTTTCGTCACCCCCGCGGCCTGTGACGCCGAGCAGCGAGACGCGGTGCGTGAGCAGCTGATCCGCGCTCAGGCGTTCGTCGATGAGTTCTCTGGAAGTCGTGACGGAGAGCGTCGCGCTAGAGGCAGCGCGGTCCGTGACGAGCTGTGAGGCAGCCAGCGTTGGCTGTAGATAGGCGATAATGTCAAGCACCTCCCTTCTCCCCGCGCCAGTGATCACCGGTCGAGATGGAGCGCGCGCACAACTTGCTGCTCGAACCGGCGAGCCGCATCCTGCTCGAGCTGCTCGACCTCCTCAAGTGCATGAATCGCCGCCTCTTCCTCGTCGCTCAGCCAGCGCACACGCCGGCCGCGGTCGTACTCGGCCATCCTCTCGCTCTTGCCCTCTTCCGTCGTGTCCCCACCGCCGTGCTGGTTGCTCGAGCGCCTGCGCACCCGAAAGAAGACGTAGCGTGCGACGCCGTGCACAAACCCGCGCTCGAACGTACCGCATACGCGGTCTCCGTTCTCGAACGTCACGACGCCGCTCCCGTGCCGCACGCCACGGTCAAAGACGCCCTCGTACCGAACGATGCGGTACATGCCCAGCGTCTCCCTCTCCTTCTCCGCATCGCGCTGTCCATTGGCAGCGTCACGAATCGCGTCGAGTGCCATCGGGAGGTACACGCGCTCGCCAACGCCGTGGAGTTCTCCGTTTTCCCATTGACCGCGCCAGATCGTGCCGTCGGGCGACTCGAGCGAGCCGAACCCGTGGAACATGGCACGCAGCACGCTGCCCGTGTAGGTGACGACGCCGACACGCGTGCGCTGGTGCCAGCACCGTGAGCCCGCCGGGAACTCGAACTCCAGCGCTCCATCCTCTTCCTGGTCGTCGTCCGGCTCCGCCATGTTGTTGTTGTCGCCTCCGACCTGGAGCGAGTACACGATGCGCGCTTCGCCGGTCTGTTGCCCAAAGTCAAACGCACCATCGTAGACCGTTTTTCCCATGAAGCAACGCCTGCTGATCGTCTTCCGCCCGCGCTCCTTCACCTGACGACTCCTCTCTCCGCCGATCACAGCAGGGGCGACGCTCGTGAGGACTCCGCGGCCGTGCATGTGATCGTTGCACCACTGTCCGACGTATGTGTCGCCATTCGCAAACACACGTCGGCCTTGTCCGTGGCGCACTCCCCTGGCAAACTCCCCGTCAAACGTCCCGCCGTCTTGATACCTCAATCGCCCGCTTCCGTGGTAGAACCCGTCGCGGAACTCGCCTTCGTACGCCTCACCACTCGCCATCTCCTTGGCGCCACGCCCATGCGCCTGACCGCGAACGAACTGACCCACGAGCGTGAACGCACTGCACTCGAGAGCCCCGACGCCATCCGGTTCGTCGTCTGCCCATTGGCCTTCGTATCGCCGCATGCCCCCATCGTTGTCAAAGTACACGCGAGTGCCGTGGCCGTGACGCCGACCGCGAACGTAGTCACCCACGTAGGACCCGCCGCCTCTTCCGAACGAGTATCGCCCGACGCCGTGGAAGTAGCCATGAGCGAACTCCCCGACGTAGCATGCCCCGGTGGCAGCGAGCCGCAGCTCCCCATGCCCGTGCCACTCGCCCCGAGACCAGCGACCATCGTAGACGTCGCCACTCGCGTACGTCGCGACTCCACTCCCGTGGAACTTGCCGCCCTCGAACTCTCCATCGTACGTGGTGACCACCGCGCTCTTGTCCTCGTCGCTAGACCCGGGAAGCGCACAGCGCAGCGTGCCTCGGCCGTGGAACCGCCCTCCTTGGAACTCCCCCTCGTACGACTGGCCTGCCCGCCAGCGCCGAGTCAGCGGGTGCTGCGACTTGGCGAGCTCCAGCAGCCCGAAGCCGTGGAACTTGTTGCGCTGGAAGTCTCCCACGTAGCGGCCGCGCGCGTTCGCCAGTGTCAAGATGCCGCGTCCGTGGCGCTGGCCGTCGACCCACTCGCCGTCGTACGAATCGCCGCTCGCGAGTCGAAGTCGCCCTCGGCGGTAGATGGCGCCGTCGTCGCCCAGGCGCCAGTTGCCCACGTCGAACACGACGCCTCCGCCGCTTGGCCCCGTTTGCCCATTGCCCTTCATCGCCACGATGGGATTGGGAGTGAGCCGCCTGCGTCCGGAAGCGTCGCGACTGGAATGGCGGTGACTGTCGGGAACTCCCTCCAGCTCCTCAACGAACAGGTTAGCATCGCCACGACTCGAACACAATCACACGCACGCCAAGTACACACACAATCACACGCACGCCAAGTACACACACAATCACCCAATGAAGCTGCATTCTTCGTCCCACAACTGTCGACCCTGGCGGAGATATCGCTCCACCGAAGTCGCTGCCCATGTCTCCCGAACACGCTCGTTTGCACACACTTGATCTCAGGCACGCGAACATTCTGCTCCGCCCCCGCACGACATCACTCCCGGTCGCCGGCGCTTCAGATGCTGCCCTTCTGGATGGGGTTCACCGGCAGCGACCCAGGCTTGCGGTTGCCGATGCGCTTCTTGACCTTCTGCGCCTGCTCCGGGTCCGGCTTGAGCGAAAACACCGACCGCGAGCTCTTGAGGTACTTGTTGCGGCCGTTCTCTTCGCGGATGAGACTCTCGAGCACCACGTGCGGCGCAACCTGCCGACGCGACGAGCGCCGCGAATTCTTGAGCCGGTTCAGGTACCGGCGAGTGCTCGGCTGCTTCTTCTGCAAGCGCGTGGACGTGTCGTCGTCCGCTCCAAACTCGCTCCCGGCGTTGCTCATCGAGCTATGCTGACGCGTCAGCTGCGCTTTGGCGAGGCGGTTGGTTGTCGCCGTCGTAGTCGCCGACTTGGAGTCGACGCCCTGCTGCCACGCCTTGCCGCACGACTCGTGGAACATCTTGCCCGACATGACCAGCACCATTGACGTGTGCATGTTCCACTTCTCGCCATTGGCCGACCCACCAGAGTGCCCCATGCCGAACGGGGGCTTCGACAGCGCCACGCTGCAGTAGCTGCACATGTTCGACGGCGGGGCGTACGCGCGCGAGCGAGCGCGCTTGAGCGTCGTGATTTGGTCGAACAGATCCGTGCTGATGAGTCCGTTCGCTGTCTGGTAAATGTTCTGCTCGTAGTTGTACGTGTCGAGCATGCCGAAGATCGTGGGACGGAAGTCGCCGAACTCGCCCTTGCCGTGCTCGTTCGTGATCTTGAACAGAATCGACTTGAGCGACACGGACGAGGCCATGCGCTCGAGGATGAAGCGGATCATCTCGTTCAGCGCGACTTGGAACGCCGTCTGCGCTCCGCTGCCGCCCGTGCGCGTCGTGATTCGCGCCGTCGTAGTCTTCGCCGTCACCGAGCGCTTGACCGCGTTCTGGATACGCAGTAGCTTGTCCAAGAGCGTGAACCACAGCTTCTCCGCCTGTTCGTCCCGGTTGCGCAGCGAGTTACGCTGGCACATGGTCAGCGCCACCTCGACCGACTGCATCGCGTCGCGGCCCTCGGGCACGCTTTCGATGATGCTGTCCGTGATCTGGTTCCTCACGCCAGTTGAGCCAGCGGCGACTCCACTGCTGCCACCGCCCAAAAGATCCCCGCTGCTTGACGCCGACGACGCCACCGATGCGTTGTATCCGCGCAGTGCAGGCTTCAAAATCTTGAGTTTCTGCTCCAGACTCTGCAGAATAAGCGTCAACGCGCCGGTAACATCACCCGTGCGCTCCAGCAGGTAGGCTTCGGCGTCCGTAATGTTGAACTCCTTGCACAGCTTCAGACACGCGTCCACCTTGTAGCTGTCGTGCGACTCCAAGTACGGGAACACGCCCGACGGCTCGTACTCGCACAACAGACGAACGAAACGCTCCTGTACCGCCGGGTCATCCGCAATGCGCAGCTTCGAGCGATCGAGAAGCTCCTTGACCACGTCGGCTTCTTCTCCGAGGTCCGACTTGTTCGTGGAACCCGAGAGCAGGTGACGAAGGTAGTGGAACTCGAGCTTTGCTCCTGGCTTGCCCATCGACAAGAACCGCTGGATCACCTTGTTGTTCAGGGTGGGGAACTGGCCGAGGATGAGCACGGCGAAAGCATAGCCGTCCGTGTCCATGAGAGCGCCGGCGTGTGTCAGCACGGCTTCTTCCACCGCCTTCCGGCGCTTGCCACCCTCATTCGAATCGTCTTCGTCAACCACCTTGTCCGTTTCTGTTGGGAGAGCACGATTCATCGTCAGAATCTCGAGCACAAGCCACATTGCGGAGTTTGAAGGCGTGGAATCCACGACTTACCGACGCGGATGTAGCTGAACGCGTTCATGCGGTACTCCTGGTCATCGTCCTCGAGATACGCAGCAATAGCGTTCGAGATGTCGCCCTTCTCTTTGTACAGAAGCACGGCCGCGCGGTTCATGCTCTCGCGGGTGACGCTTTCCAGAAGCGCCACATGGTCGTACGTCGCCTTGTTCAGGTTGAGAAGCAGGCGCACCAGCATAGCCTGGCGGCCTGCCTTGTCGAACCCTTCTTCTTGCGACGCCGCAGCCGCAGCACTCGCCGATGCCCCGCTCGCCAGCAAGGACGACGGGCCCAGCGCCAAGAAGTTCATCAGTTTGTCCATCATTGACGAGCCGCCGCTGCTGGTGTCGCCGATCGCTTCCGCACGTGCGTCGGCGTACTCCTGTGGATCGATCGCTCCGCCACTCAGCAAGCGCGCTTCAAACATGAAGAAATGGCCGTGCTCAACAGAGCTGAAGGTGCTGCCGGGGCCAAAGATGACCTCGGCAAGCGCCAGCACCATCGAAAGGCGGCTCGGGCACTTCGCCAGAGTAGCGTTGCGCGCCGAATCGTATCGGCTCGTGGGTCGGCTACTGGCGGAGTTTCCCTTTTTGTCTCCCTCGAAGTCGATGCTCGGGTCGTCGAACGTGCGCGCCAGAATGTTCAAAAACTCGCGCGCATCCAGCTCGATGAGTGTCACCAATCGCGCGAAAGCTTGCGTGCTCGCGTCAATCGTCTTCTCGAAGAGATGATGGCAGATCGAGGCGCGCACCTTGCCAAGCTTCTGAGGGGCGATGGGCTCGTTCTTGGGGAACGAGCGGCCGCTGAGAGAGTATGACAAGTAAAGCAGCAACTTGTATCCGTAGAATCGGCGCCGTCGCTGCTCGCTCAGCACATCGTCACTTGACGAAGACGAGCTAGTGGCCTTCGTCAGTGTCTTGGAACTAGGGGCTCGCGCTGTGCCACCAAACGCTGACGCCAAACTGCTAACCCGACTGCCCGAAGCAGGGCGAGCAGCTGGAGGCGCGTCCGGCTTCGCTTTCGGCTTCTTCGGGGTCGTGCAGGCTTCCAGCAACACGTCAATCGGAGTCGTGTAGTCGTCCAGGCCCTCGTTGTAGATGTACACGAGCGCCGAGTACAGCTCATGGTCGTGGCATAGCTTGAGGATGGTGTCCATGTCGAGCTCCGCAACGTTCAGATGCAGCAGGCACTGCTCGACTTGAGGCAGCTTGTCGTTGGCGCTGAAGTGTTTCACGAACTCCTGCATAACCTCGGGCGACAAACTGCGAAGCTTCTCCGAAAGGATGTACGGCTCCAGCAGCTCCACAAAGACGTCCATCTTGCCGGCGTCCTTGAAACGGGTGAAGATCTCGCCAAACAGCAAATCGGTTCGCCCGATAATCGAGCAGTACTCGATGCAGACACCAGCCAGCATTTGGTAGTGGCTCTTTGCGAGGTCGAGCTTCAGGCCCGTCTTGCCAAACGCAGGCGGAGCATTGCCATTTGCCGCAGGAGCCGTCGGCGCGTTCGCAATCGCCAGCCGGACGTACTCCATCAGCAAGTCGGCGACACGCTCGGCAACACTGATCGGGACAAAGTTCTTGGTCACTTGGCCGCTTCGCGCCTTCTGGAGAGTTTCCTCCAACTTCTTGGCGATTTCAGCTGGGTACGGCTCCTCGCCACAAACCCACCGCACTTCCTCCGCGCTTTCCTCGTGCCGGAAGACGTCCTCCTTCTCGCCCGTGCGCTGGTTCGTTTGGCACATGTGCATGATGTCGACAAGGCACTGGTCGTTGTTCTTGTCGCGAAAGAACACGGGAGGGAACCGGTCACGAACAGCACGATCTGCTGCGGCAATCTTCAGCCCTTCATAGTGATCAAGGGCGAGCGCAAGCGCTTCTAGCCACTCGCCTTCGTCCACCAACGAATCGATGCGCTGCGTCCACGGTTGCACCCGAGCTGTTTGAAGCTCCTTCAACCCGAGCAAGTAGAGGATGTTATCGCACCCGCGGAAACTGTTGGAGAAGCTTCGCGCGTTCTTCCCGCGATACGACGCGAAGACCAATTCCAGAGACGAAATGTCGACGATCTCGAGCTCTTGTCGCGACATGACGTCGTACACGCAGATCTCGTCGTGCGAGTTCAGGTACACGACGGTCTGGTCGCCGAGCCACTGTGTCGCCATCGTGACGCTCGTGCATTCAATCTGGTCGTGCTCTTCGAACGTCGGCCAGCCGTGACGAGCATGCGTGTGCGTCGGGCCTCCCGGGAACACGACCTCCAGAAACTGGACATGGTGGCCCCACCCGCGCGCAACCATCGGCACGAGGGACCGACTGCTCCCAGGGATGGAAATCCACGAAAACGCCAGCGACGGGAGCACCGGATCGTCCAGTCCAACGTCGTCGGGGCGACTCCAGCGGTACAACACCTTGACTTCGGGTTCAATCGCAATCACAAACGTGACTTTCTCGCTGCTCAGGGCAGCAAGGCAATACTGGTCTGTGATGTGAGAGATCTTGGCGTTGCCGGCGGATTGGGGGAGCACCGAGAGAGACAGGATTTTGCCCACAGATCCGTCGTAGAGCGGATCCACGTCGACAACGTAGACCATCCCCATCATCTTGGAGAAGTTGACCTTGTTAACGACGCCACTGTTGACACGAGAATGGAGGAGACACACCAGCAGAGTGTTAATCAAAGCGCAAACCTTCAACTCGACGAGCAACAAGAATGAACGTACTTCGAGTCCACCGACATCAGTACGGGCTTCTGGTCTTTCAAGAAGCGAAGCCCGACGACTGGGTTCTCGTGCGCATCCGACACGGCCTTGAGCGACGTGCCCTTGATCATATCCCAGAGCACGATCCGCCCGCTTTGGTATCCGCACACGAGGTAGTCGCTTCCGGGCGACACGTCGATCGCGGTGATGGGCCCATCGCTGTCCGCGTCGTTCGTGTTCCCGAGCACTTGGCGGATCTAGCGCACGCAAACAACGAGGGGAGCAGTTAGTGTCACGCGTCCATCACAACACACCTTGCGATCGTGCAGACACACATTCTGGAAGTGGTCGAAGATGATCACGAGGCCCTTGGACGTTCCGATGGCGATGAACTTGGAATGGATGGCGACGACCGTCGGCGAGCCCGGGCCGTACTCCTTGAACTCGATGTTCTTGCGCAGCTGGCGGCTGATCGCCTCCATGGGCTGCACCTTGACCACGCCGGTGGTCTTCCCCGCCTTCTTGTCACCCGAGTCCTTGCCGTTCGTTGCCGCGACGCTCGCGCTGTCGACAGCCGCTTTCTTCTTGCTCTTGGCCGTGGGCTTGCGCTTGTTCAGGCTCTTGGTCCGCGCATGGGCTCGCAGCCGGCGCTTCACCTGCAGCGGCGACACCAGCTCGACGCCAACACAGCTCAGCAGCTGCTTCTCTCGCGCCTCTGCGATCTCCAGCGCGCCCCGAAAATGCGCCGAGGTCCCCGCGACCGCCGGCGCGACGGACGACGTCACGTCCGTGATGCTCTTGGCTCGCTCCAGCACACTGGACGAGCCCGCCTTGGCCGCCGCCGCCGCCGCAGGCACCACGTCCATACCTGGCATGGGAGCCAGCGCCAGCGTGAACGTCGCGGGAGAGAAGAACAGGTCGTCATCGTCCGAGGCCGACGAGGCGGTCGCCGAGGGCGACGCCAGCCCCGCGGCTCCCCCCGCGGCGGTCTTGGCGGCCAGCTCCTCCTCCCGCAGGATCTCCTCCAGCGTGATGGCCGACAGGTCCAGGTCCCCGAGGTCCTCGTCGTCGCTGTCCAGCAGCAAGTTGTCCACGGCGCTCATGGCTTCCCCTTGCCTTCTTCCTCCGCACTTTCTCAATCAAACGCGCGCTTCCGCTCCGCGTATCCGGGTAGACACCGACAGGCGGCGACAGAAGGCCCAAGACGCGGTGCAGACGCTCGCCGCGGTCTCTCCCCCCCCCTCGCAAACAGACGCGGGCGGGCGCGCGCTTCTTCCCTTCGCTTCGCTTCCCTCGACCCTCCGAGGGTGTCGACGGCGGCTTTCCCCCCTCCGCAAAGTTACTCAGGCTGGCAAGGGGAAGAAAGTGCGCGTGTTCCTGCTCCTGTAGAGAGAGATGCGCTCCGGATGCGCTCGCATAGAGGGATCCACTGACAAAAAACAAAGGCGACACAAGAGTCTTTTATTCGGATGTGGTGCGGTTCGCGGGTGTCCTGGAAATGGCAGCAGACCATCAAGCGGGCTGGTGAGCGGCGGGAAGCGCGCGCGGCGTCTGACGGCCGGTTCTGGGGCGCGAACGCGGTGATTGGGCCCCCGGAAGGCGGAGGAGAGAAAGGAGAGGTCTGCGCGGGTGCTGGGCTTTCGAGCTGCGGCGCTGGGAGCGCGGTTAGTCAGCTGTCGCGCCGAGAAGAACGGCGTCAGCACCCCGAGCGCCATGTCGTCGCTGGCCGAGGCGTCGGTGCTGATCGACCGCGCGCTCGTCACGCTGTGCTCCGAGCTGCCCGAGTCGCTCGGGCTGTACAACACGGGCAAGGACCAGCTGTCGATCGCCGCGCTGCGCGGCGTGCCGATGCTGGAGCGGCTGCCGTTCGAGTCGCGCAAGCACTTCATCCTGCGCGACTGGATGCGCTCGTACGTGCCGGGCGAGGACCAGGCGCTGACGGCCGAGATCAGCTTCGACTCGCTGCGGGAGACGCTCAAGCGCGAGCGCAAGGAGCGGCAGCGGCTCGAGCGGTTGCAGGAGGCAGAGCGCGCCGGCGGGTCGCCCACGGCTGCCGCCAACGGCAAGAGCAAGAAACAGAAGCGAAAGAAGCAGAAGGAGGCGAAAGAGGCCGGCAAGGCGAAGAAGAAGGCGGCCGGCAAGGCCGGTGCGAGCGGAAGCCGCAGTGAGAAGGCCAAGGCCAAGGCCAAGGCCAAGGGCAAGAGCAAGAGCAAGGCAAAGACCCGTCGGCAACGGCCAGGCGACAGCGACGACGAGGGCGACTTCGTGGTCAGCGATGGCGACGCCTCGATGGGGTCGCGCAGCTCGTCCTCGGAGGGTTCGTCGTCGTCGTCGTCGGAGAGCGAGTCGAGCGAGGAGGAGACGAAGGAGTCGGAGCAGCGCGAGAAGAGCACATCGTCCCGCAAGAAGAAGCAGAAGAAGATCAAGAGCAACCTCCCGCCGCTCGAGGCCGTGCTGTCGTCGGACGAGGAGGAGGAGGAGGCCAACGAGATGTTCGACGAGGGCGACCCAGACGTGTACGAAGTCGAGACGGTGCTCGACAAGCGGCCGGGGCCGGTCGCCGGCGAGCCCGAGTACCTGATCAAGTGGGTCGGCTACGAGGAGACGACGTGGGAGCCCGCGGCGAACGTGTCGAAGGACCTGATCGACGAGTTCGAGGGTCAGCCCGTGCGCGAGAACGAGTACGCTGTGGAGGAGATCCGCGACCGGCGCTCGCGGCGCGACCCGGAGACGCGGCTCAAGACCCACGAGTATCTCGTCAAGTGGGTCGGCTACGACGAGACCACGTGGGAGCCCGCCGAGAACCTGCCGCACAACCTCCGGCGCAAGTTCGACGCCAAGTACGAGGCCCGCAAGCGCCGCCGCCGGTGAGCCCGCCGTGGTGATTGATGCCTGTCGGCGAGATTCTAACGTTTAACGGATAGGGTAGCGGTCGATTTCAACAACCTTGACCAGCCCACAACCCGTTACTTTTTGCCTCAAAAGTAACGTTAACGTTTCTTGGCACCAACAGCGCCGTGCAATAACGCTGGGCGAAAAGCTTGGCAAGGCGAGTCCCGGGTCGGCGGCGGCGGCGGCGATGGACGCGGCGCGCTGGAGCCTGCGGCGGCTGGAGGCGGCGGTGGAGGGCTTCTCGACGCAGCTGCAGTGCCCCATCTGCCTGTGCGCGTTCGACGCGCCCGTGTCGCTGCCGTGCAATCACTGCTTCTGCGAGGAGTGCATCCACCGCGCGCTCGAGCTCAAGCAGGTGTGCCCGATCTGCAAGCTGCCGGCCAAGAAGCGCCGCTTGCGCTACGACCAGATGATCCGCCAGCTCCTGGAAGCCACTGAGCTGCTCTGCGCGCCCGCCCCGCTCTCGGAGGCGGCGGAGGACGTGGGTGGAGCGGCGGAGGACGCGGGTGGAGCGGCGGAGGCGCTGTCGGTCGTCAGGGACTCGTCGGTGGCGTCCAACGAAACGGTCGAGCTGCCGGGCAGCGACCACTCGTCGGAGGAGGAGGCAGAAGCGGAGGAGGAGGCAGAGGCGGAGGTGGAGGCGGAGGCGGAGGTGCCGAGTTCCTGGCACGAGGTGGACGACATCGTCGCAGACTCGGAGGCCACGGGCATCTTCGAGGACCCTCCAGCACAAGCGCTGCACGAGTCTGCGGCGGCGCCAGGGACCGAGGAGACGAATGAAGGAGCAAGCGCACCGCTAGAAGCAGCGGTGAACGCTCCGACAGCAGCAGCGGTAGCGATACCGGGGAACGCAGATGCTCCAGCGGTCGCACCACCAGCGGTCGCACCGCCAGCGGAAGTAGCGACCGCACCTTCAGCAGAAGCAGTGAGCGTGCCGGCAGCAGAAGCTGAGGCGCCGCCACTGAACGGGCCGTTCGGCGTCGGGGACCTGGTGGAGGTGACCGACCGCACGTGGGCCGGCGTCAACAAGCCCGGCGGCATGGCGCGCATTACGAGCGTGAACGACGGTACGTTGCGTGTCATTGAGGCCCTGAGGCGCTCCTCTGCCTGGGCACTCACATGATTTACTTCCATGACGATGCGGTAGACGGCACGTACGGCGTCAAGTACGTCATCGGCTCGCGCCGGGAGCACAGCGTCCACGACTTCTTCATCCACCGGCCGCCGGACGAGCTCGTGTCGGACGGGACCCCGAGCCGCGGCGTCAAGAAGCGCCAGCGGCGGAGCGTAGCCGAGTCCCCGCTCTCCAGCGGCCGGTCGAGCGTGCCGTCGTCCGACAAGAAGAAGCGCGCGAAGCGGCCCGCGGCGTCAACGACGCCGTCTCCTGTCCGGTCGACGCCCGACAAGCCCAAGCGAGCCGACATGATCCTTCTCTGCTCTGGGTTTGAGGACGCCGACACGGAGGAGATCACCGGGTGGGCGGCGCGGCTAGGAGCGGAAGTGGTGCCTCAATGGTCCAGCGCGGTCACGCACTTGATCGCCAAGTGCGTCCGCTCGGACGGATCGCAGGTCGATGCGCCGTCCTCCCCGTCTGCTCAGAGGAAGGCGCTCACGCCGTCCGGCAAGAGGAAGTTGTTTGCCGACAGTGAGCAGCAGAAGAGCGAGGCCAGGGAGCCGCAGCTCCGCGATTGCTGGGTCAAGACGCGGTCGCTCAAGTACCTGAAGGCGATCACCGCTGGCCGCTGGATCGTCACCGAGCATTGGCTCCGAGGTGAGCCTCCTCCCCGTCTGAACTTTGATTTGGATGTATCGTCACTGACCATCCGCGCCTCGTGCGGTGTTCAGCGTGCGCGGAGCAGGGCGATCGAGTGGACGAGTCGCCGTTCGAGGCGGACGGACACTTCAAAGGCCGGAGGCTCCACGACGCGGTGCGGCGGGCTCGACTCGCCCGAGAAGCCAGCCTTCGCTCAGCCTCCCGAAGTGTAAGCGGACTGCTATGTCTTCCTTCGCGTTAGGGTCCCGCTCTCACACTTGCTCGCTGTCGCTTGCTGTCTGTAGGTGGACGCGTCCACGGTCGGCACGCAGCTCTTCTCGGAGTTCTGCTTCCACATTGTGGGCGAGTTCCTGCCGCCAATGCCCTTGGCGACCGAGGTGGAAGCGCTCCTCCTCATCGGTGACGGCAAGATCATCCCGCTCCTGGACGACATCCCTCGCGAGATGCGGAGGCAGGAGAACCGCGGGCGGCGGCTGGTTGTCGTCTGCGACAAGATCAACCCGCACGCGCTCAGCAAGGAGATCAAGCGACTGTCGGCGCTGCGGCAGCTGCAGAGCCCATCGCCCCGGTCGATCGTCAACTACCACTGGGTCATCAACAGCATCAGCGACGCCAAGCTGCGTGAGTTCCCGTGACGGCGCCGCGGCTATTTATCGACTATGAACAAGGCCATGTGGAGTGGGAAGGACGTCCTCTTTCGTTTTGTTCCTCTCTGTCTCTTGCCTACTGCTGCGCTCTTGTCGCCGTCGATGCGGACGATGACGGCTGCTTGCGAAAGCACTGGGGGGAGAGAACAAGCGAGCAGTGAGTCGACCGGCTGGTCTGTAAGCGTGACCGCGAGTCGAAGACGCACCACAACCAGTGGCTTGCCCTGGAGTACCACGCCGTGCACCTTGTCCAGCACTCGCTCGGCCGCTTCGTCGGTCGGGAACGCGACGAAAGCCTGGCACTTCATCCGCCCTTCCGCGAAGTGTCGGATGCTCATCTCGCTGGGCATACAGAGCAGAGCAAAGCACACATGTCAGCGCCATTTACCAGTCCAATCCTCCGCGATGGATCAATCAACTCACTCGGCAGACACATCTAGCGGCAAGGCAGCGGTGAAGAGGAGCTTGAGGTCCTCGAGCTGCACCGACTTGGCCAGGTTCTTGACGTACAGAGTGGACGACCGATCGCCCCGCACGTAGTTCTTCATGGCCTTCTCTGTCGCCAAGGCCGTGTGGCCCAGCCGGCTCGCGTCTAGCGACTCGGCTGTCCAGGCCGAGGAACTCGCTGGGGCCGAAGGTGGCGCTGCTTCGCTGTTGACGCCTGGATGAAAGCTCTGTTGCCCCGGCAATCACAATGACGTCCGAGCATTAGAGCGCAACACGCATGCAAGCTTTTTGCAGACACTGCGCCTACCACGACGAGCGGGCGGCCTTCCAGCTCGATGCCGTGCAGCTGGTCGATAGCGGCGGTCGCCAGCTCTTTCGTCGGGTACTCGACCGTCGCGGCTCGGTCGCAAGTCGACACGCTCACCGCCATGCTCCTGAAGCAATGCACGCTGAGTGGTGAGAGCCTGGAAGCTGGCAGAGGAGCGTTCTTCACGTACATCACGTCGACCTCGGGAGGGAGAACGAACGCGAAGATGGAGCGCAGGTCCGCTTCGTCCACGGCTTCTGCCAGGTTCCGAACCCGGACGGACGAGGAGGCAGCTCCGCGCGAGTAGTTCTGCATCGCTGGCTCGGTCACCATGTCTGCAGCAGAGGTGGGCGAGCCATTGCTCCAGTCAGACGATCAGTAGCATCGATCGACGCGTCAGAAGCAGCGCACCTAGCGACGGTCGGCGCCGGCGTCGCACCTCCGCTTCAGTGATCACTCCTGGGCGGGGGACCACGGGCTCCCGCTCGCTGCTCTCCGCGATCTGGAACGCCCGTGAGAGCTGCGCGGCGTCGCCAACGACGCGTGTCGCCCTGCCCTCCGGCCGCTTATAAGCTCTCCACTGGCTCCGCTCTCCGATACTCTGCCCTGGCTGGGTGTCTGCTGCGTCCGCGACGGTGGAGCGCCTGGTATCGCCGACGCGAGGTCGCTTCCGAGCCGTGGGGCTCGAGCTGGCAGCCGTCTCGACCGCGACCTCTGTCATCTCCTCCTCCTCCTCCTCCTCCTCCTCTTCCACGATCTGTGGGGTCGACGGAGCCTCCGCTGGCCGCGAGCGCTTCCGGTCCGCCCTGCTCTCTCGGCCCGCGCTGAAGACCCCCGGGATGGCGTCGTCCTCGAACGGCAGCGGCAGGTTCATCTTGTTCATCAGGTGCAGCACCTGCGTGTACAGCTTGGGCAACGCCATGAGCGCTGGCGAGGCAGGCGGCCGTGCGGAGCGACCACGAGCGCGTCAGTGCCATCGTCGTGACCGCCTCTCCTCATGGACGGCAGGGCTTCCAGCGACAGACCCACAGACAGACAGACACAGACCGTTGGCCATGTTCCTCACGATGCCCTCGGTCGCGCGCGGGTACTTGTACTCCAGCAGCGGTGACGGCGCGAAGTGCAGCCTGCTCCAGCAGCAACACAACCCCGCACGGCGTCAGCGCCTTCCATTGATGGTCGCTCCACGTCTCCGGGGTCCGTACCCGAGGTGCGGCGCCAGCGGCACCGGCGCGTACGCCGCGCTGCCTCCAGCTATGGTAGGCTCGCTCGCAGGCGGCGGGTCCTCCTTGGGCAGCGGCGGCGGGTCCCCTTTGGGCAGCGGCGGCTGGAAGTCTCGCGCGCGGCTCGGCTTGTGCGCCGGTGTCTCCTGCTCCACGACGGCGACCTCGAGCGCGTGGCCGGCCAGCTCGAGGCCCTGCAGCCGCTGCAGCGCGCGCCGGAGCGCCTCCTGCGACGAGAAGTGCGCCGTCGCGGCCTGAGTGCGCTGTCCCTGGCCGCCTCCGGGCTCGCGGCCGCTCGACAAGTCCTGGGAGGCCACCACAGACGCGCAGGGTCAGCGCCGTGCTTCAGGCTCGCGGGGGCGACAGAGAGTGAGGCGGCGCGTACTGGCCGGCGGTCGGGGAGCACGCGCTCGGCGCCGAAGTGCTCGAGCAGCGCGCGGACGGCGTCGGGCGTCAGCGCGCCGGGCAGGCGCCGCACGCGCAGCGAGGGCGAGGACTCGGGCATCTGCGGTCGCAATTGTCAATTGTCCGCTTCAGTTTTCACTTGGAGTCAGTATACTATATGCAGCATGCGTGTCCATGGAGGTGATGAACGCAACGAAAGTGATGCATGTGGTGGTTGATTTCCATTGTGTGCAGCCTCGACACGATCACGAACACGGACGCGAGCGCGGTCGGGGCGAGAGCGAAGGCCTGGGGCTGCTTCCATCCTCCTTGGCTGGTCTACTGGAGGGCACGCGGCCGGACGGCGCAGTCGGATCACGCGCCGCCGCTCTGGAGCAGTTCCTGGAGACCCTGCAGGAGCTCCTTCTGGTCCGCGACAGTCAGCTGCGCCGCGAGGTTGAGGATCATGGCGATTGACGGCGACTGCGAGCTGCGCGGACCAACACGCAACGGTGCTGCGTTAGTACGCCACGGGTCTGGAGAAGGGGAGGACAGCCGCACGCACCGGATGAACGTGTTGTAGTAGACCGTGGTGAACAGCGCCGTGATGAACTGGCAGTCCATGCGGTCCATGACGCCGCCGTGGCCCGGGATGACCGAGTCGAAGTCCTTCAGGCCGTACGTCCGCTTGATCGCCGACGCGTAGAAGCCGCCGAAGGGCGACACGAAGGACGCGAAGACCGAGAACCAGAACGAGTGCAGCTGGATGGGGTACAGATCCACCTGGCTGGCGCCGACGTACCGCGCGAGCAGCGCCGGCACGTTGTACGACTGCGCGACGAACACGTCCCGGGGCGTGCACTCCAGCGCGTCCGGGATCAGCTTCACCTGCAGAAACCAGCGAGTCGGGGATGCTGTTTGTCAGCAAGCCCATCCGTGCCAAGAGCATCGGTGCCCAGCGACGACGCACCTCGAAGCTGTCAAGCGAGCAGATCATCCATTGGAACTGTCGAGGCGAGCCGCACGTCGTGTGAGAACTCGCAGAGGTCAAGCACGCAGCAGCAAGCGGGGCGAGCGCACCTTGGAGAGCCAGGCGCTGACGAAGAAGCCGAAGACCATGGTGCAGACAAAGGCACCGATGAACCCCTCCCACGTCTTGTTGGGCGACAGCCGCAGGAAGGGCGTCTTGACGAACTTGCGGCCAAAGAGCTTGCCGCAGAAGAACGCGAAGCAGTCGTTGCAGATCACCAGCGACACGGGGAAGACGAACCAGAAGAGGCCTGGCGCGCAGTCGCGAGGGGGTTCCCAGCGCAGTCAGCACCGACGCCTCTCACTCGTCTCACACCGAGGGAGTTCGCGCCACGCACCCGTGAAGATGTTGGTGAGGATGTACTTCATCTGGAACACGATCATGCCCAGCGTGACGATGGTCCACGTGTATTGCCCTGCGCAGACGGTCGACGTATGTCAGCAGCTCGCACATGGCGTCTCGGCAATCGACTGTCAACGTACCCATCTGGTACTTGTAGTAGCCTGCGCACATTGCATCCGCAGTTAGCATCAACACGAGCAGCAGTACGGGGGTGGCGGCGCGTACCTCGCTTGAGACTCAGCACGGAGACGACGAAGAGCATGGCGTACATGGAGAAGGACACCCACGTGTGGTAGCGCAGGTAGTAGACGATGACGTGCGGCACGAACCGGATCTTGCGGTTCTCGAGGAACGCGCCGAACGAGTCGCCGTAGCTGAAGAAGAGCGCGACGCTGAACCAGAGCCACTGCACGGAGCGGAACCAGGGGATGTTCTTCTCGGCGGCGGCACGGTAGCGCACGTTGACGAGCTCGCGGAAGAGCAGCGTCTGCAGCACGACGACGAGTCCCCAGGCGTACATGTGGCCGCCGTAGAGGATGAAGACGAAGGCGGCGATCATGACGGCGCCCATCACGACGCGCGTCATGAACTTGGTCAGCGCCGACTGAGGCTTGGCCGCGGGCGGCGCCGGCTCGGACGGCTCGCCCTTGTCCTTGGCGCGGCGCTCGCCGCCGTCCTCCGAGTGCGACCGGCGCTTGCGGACCGTCGACATGGCTCTCCTTGTCTTCTTCTTCTTCTGTTGCTGCTGCTGCTGCTGCTGTGACGCGACTGCGGCGGATGCGACTGCTGCGGGTGCGGCGGCGGCGGGGGAATCTCGAGGGGAAGGAGACTGCCGGCCGGGAGGGAGCGCGGAGGGAGGGGAAGAGAACGGAGGAGCAGCAGACCGGCCGGCGGCTGGGCGGGTGCGCAGACGTGTTCTTCCCGTGTGAAAGCCGCCAAGTGGCTGTGTCCCTAAACTTCCCGCGCCCACGGTGCCGCGTGATTGTGGCAGTCCTAGTATAGCGAGCGAGTCCTCGTTTAGAGACATGGATTCGTGTGGGACACATTAGAAACCGAATCTTGGCGAATCAGGACGATCTTGAAGCGCTCATTCAACCTGCCAGCAGCTCCGGAGGTGGTGGGAATGGGGCGACTGGCGGCGACGGCGCTGCTGCTCGCGCTGCTATCAGTGGCTGCGTATGAGGCGGTGGGTGACATGGCGACGCTCAAGGAGCGCGCGGCGCACGACCCGGTGGCGGCGACGCGCGGGCTGATCGCGCGCAGACTCGGCGGCACGTTCGTCGACCAGGTCGGTCCCCTCTCCTCTCTCTCTCTCTCTCTCTCGCCACCTTTGCGCCTCCCTCCTCGCACCTGACGCCCTAGACAGATCGCTCTGCGCGTGTTGGACGATGAAGGAGACGGTCTGGACGTGTTCGAGGTCGGCGCGGCCGGCGACCGGCTCGAGATCGCGGGCAGCACGGCCACAGCTATGGCGTACGCCCTGCAGTGGTGCGTTGGCTGGACGCGAGCGCCTTCCCGATACGTCGCGGCGGTTGGACTGATGGAGATACGGGGCGACTACGCAGGTACATGAAGCGCGTGCTGCACACGCAGACGGACTGGGACAACCACGCGCTGCGACTGCCCGAGCGCCTGCCGCCGCCTGCTGAGCGCCTCCGGGAGAAGCGCAGCGCCAAGTACTCGTACTACCAGAACGTGTGCACCGTCAGCTACTCGTCGTGGGCGTGGAGCTGGCCGCAGTGGGAGGCACACATCGACTGGATGGCGCTCAATGGTGCGTCGTCCTCTGCTGTAGACTCGCGTGGTTGTCTGTGTCGCGCGCTGACGGAGGCTGCCGGGCAGGGATCAACATGCCGCTGGCCTTCACGGGGCAGGAGAAGGCGTGGCAGAACACCTTTGTTAAGCGCTACAACGTCTCCCAGCAAGGCATGGACAAGTTCTTCGCGGGCGCCGCCTTCTTGGCGTGGGGCCGGATGGGCAACCTGCGCGGCAGCTGGGTCAAGGGCCCGCTGCCCCAGGCGTTCATCGACGACCAGTACGCTCTGCAGCGCCGCATCCTGGCGCGCATGGCCGAGCTCGGCATGATCCCGGCCCTCCCGGCGTTCGCTGGCCATGTGCCGGAGGAGCTGACGGCCCGGTTCCCGCACGCCGAGTTCACGCGGTCGCCCAACTGGGGCCACTTCTCGGACGAGTTCTGCTGCGTCTACATGCTTGAGTCGACGGACCCGTTGTACCTGGAGATCGGCCAGGCGTTCATCGAGGAGCAAAAGGCGCTTTACCGGGACGTGACGTCGTCGTCGCTGTACCAGTGCGATACGTACAACGAGATGGACCCGGACTTCACGGACCCGGAGCGGCTGCGCGCGGCGTCCGGCGCGGTGATCAAGAGCATGACGGCGGCGGACCCGGACGCCGTCTGGCTTATGCAGGGCTGGCTGTTCGTGGACGCGCCCGCGTACTGGACCAAGCCGCGCGTGCGAGCGTACCTCGACGGTGTGCCGGACAACAAGATGATCATCCTCGACCTGTACAGCGAGGTGCGGCCAGTCTGGCAGCAGATGGACAACTACTTCGGCAAGCAGTGGATCTACTGCGTGCTGCACAACTTCGGTGGGAACACGGGCATGCGAGGAGACCTACCGACACTGGCGGCTGCTCCGGTTGCTGCGCGCGACGCTAGCAACGGCACGTTTGCTGGCATCGGACTAACGATGGAGGGCATCTTCCAGAACTACGTCGTGTACGACCTGTCACTGCAAATGGCTTGGCAGCACACTCCGGTGGACACTGTGTGGTGGATCGCGCAGTTCGCAGACCAGCGGTACAACCTCGCTTCCACCAACGACGGTCTTGCCATCGGTCAGGAGGAGACGCCGGCGGCCCACACAGCATGGGGTTTCCTGCTTCGCTCCGTGTACAACCGGACGCTTGCCTACGGCGGAGTGACCAAGAACATCGTGAGTCTGATCCCGCACTGGCACCTCGACCGCGACGGGTTCATGCCGACCGTCATCAGCTACGACCGCCGCGACGTGGTCGAGGCCTGGCGCCACCTCCTCCGCGCCGGCGACGCGCTCGCGCAGGTGGACACGTTCCAGCACGACCTGGTCGACGTCACCCGCCAGTTCCTCAGCGACCAACTCCTCGCCGAGTACCAGCAGCTGCGAGACATGTTCACTCACAAGAGCGTCCAAGCCGACAAGCTTTGCGCTTGGACACAGCGGATGCTCCAGCTGATGGGGCAGCTGGACGAGATCCTCGGCACCAACGAGGACTTTTTGCTCGGGCGGTGGATCGCGGATGCGCGCGCGATGGGGGCAGCAGACGAGCATCCAGCCGACCTTGAGGACTACTACGAGTACGAGGCGCGCAACCAGGTCACGCGGTGGGGCGACAACAACTCGGAGTCCATCCACGACTACGCCGCCAAGGAGTGGTCGGGCCTCATCGCGGGCTACTACGTGCCTCGGTGGCGCATCTGGCTCACCGAGGCGTGCCAGGCGTACACGCAGCAGCGCGAGATGAACGAGGCCGTCGTCACCAAGGCACGCGTCTCGTTCGAGCTCAAGTGGCAGCTCAGCCACGAGCACTACCCAACGCAGCCACGCGGCGACCCACTCGCCGTCTCGAGGCGCCTCTTTGCCGAGTACATTGAGAGTGGCGAGCCGTGGGAGGCGCTGACGAGTGTGGCGATGCTGGACAGAGACTGAGGTGTCGTCCTTTGCTTGTAGGCAGGGGAGCTTGAGCGTGAACTTTCACTTTTCTTGTCAGCACAAGCTAATCGCCACAGCAAGCCGGGTGTGTGGAACTGTCATTTCAGACAAGCAGCCGAGATGCATACACAAGGTGCTACATACCAGACACTGCTCGCGACGTCAGTGCGCTGGTACCTCCTCACTCCACAGCCATCATCTCCTCCACCGTCGCCTTGACACCAGCGTGCTCGTCCTCCTCGCGATAGCCCGCAACGTCGACGAGCTCAGGCATCTCGACAGCCTTCACCAACTCATCGGCGACACCAATGCTGCTGCCAAAGCACACGCGGAACGTGCGCACCTCCATC